>JAJIBD010012661.1:0-34986 GCA_021461705.1 Cryptotis parvus | reverse complement strand
CTTCTCCACATTGTCAGTCCCTTTTGGAAGGGGTAAAAGCTTAGGGAATGGTGCTATGAGAGGTAAATTTTAAAGTTTGACCTATGGAGTCAGTAAAGATCTTCCCCCCTTCCTTGATAAGGGAGTGTTTTTTTTTTTTGGCTTTGGGGTCACACCCAGCGGTACTCAGAGGTTACTCCTGGCTCTGCACTAAGAAATTACTCCTAGCAGAGCTCAGGGGGACCATATGGGATGCCAGAGATTGAACCTGGATCCACCAAGTGCAGGCAAATGCTTTATTTACCCTCTGTACTATCGCTCCAGCCCGGGTTGTGGTACTTTTAATTGAAAAGAAAGTCAAGAGCCAGAAAAATGGTGCAGTGGGTGTGGTGCTTGCCATATTCGCAGCCAAATACTACCAAGAGTGATTCCTGAGTAAAGAGCGAGGAGTAACCCTGAGCAAGGTGTGGTCCAACCCCTCCTCCCACCAAAAACAAACAAACAAACAAACAAACAAAATGATTAAAAGAAAGTCAACATATGGCATGCAAAATTTGCAAAACATGGAGGATTTAATATGCTCTTTACATCAGGAAAGGCCAGGGTGACCTTCAGGAAATTCACACCCAAGTGTAGTAAGATCGTCATCGACTTTGATTCCATCAACAGCCGACAGAACCCCAAACTCCAGGGAGCCTCCTCTCCGTAGATTGCTAGACCCAGAGGGAGCGTCCCCAGGAAGCTGCTGGTGGCCGACATGACATCGTCAGGCGGGACCCCAAGTCTTCTGGCTGGCTCAGCTCCCCATTCACCTCTGATTAATCTGTGGACTTAGGACCTCAGGTCAAGATGTCAGGGCGGAGCAGTAGTACAGGGGCATGTGGTGGACCCAGGTTCAATCATCTCTGGCGTGACTTAGTATCCCCCACGTACTGCTGGGAGTGATCCCTGAATGCAGAGCAGGGAGTAAGCCCAAAGCAGGTTCTTTATCTCCAGTATCATAATATGTATATATATATTTATTTATTTATTTATGTCATGCAAATAAATGCAATCATTCTATATCTGTCTCTTTCCTTCTGGCTAATTTCACTCAACATGATCCTCTCCATGTCCATCCATTTATAGGCAAATTTCATAACTTCATTTTTCCTAACAGCTAAATAATATTCCATTGTATAGATGTACCACAGTTTCTTTATCCAGTCATCTGATGCATTTTCTTATCTCAGCAGATATATATGCTTACCACCAAATATATAGTCACTTTCCGCATCAGCCAACTCACCCACTTTACCTGTTCCACTTTCCCTTCTTCATCTGGTGACCTCTATTCTATTGCCAGGTCAAAAATCTAAATATTCCATGCCATTTTTTTAAAACAATTTTAAAATTTAATTTGGTGTGGGGGAGGGCAGTCTCTCAAGCAATGCTCAGGAGGCTCCCAAATCTACTCCTGGTGATACCTGGGATATCACCAGAGTTCTCAGGGAGCCACCAGGGCTATACCCAGAAGTATTCTGGGTCTGGGTCTTGATGGGGACACTTGGAACTTTGCACATGCCACTTGCACCAGCCATCTGTGTTATCTTCCTAGTTCCACTTGATCTTCTTTTATTGCTTTATTTTTCGCTTGGGAGGGGGCTTCCAAGAAATGCCCAGAGGACCGACAGGCCACTCCCAGATACTTAACCAACCAGAATGGATGACTCAACACAATGGTTAGATGATATGGTTGCTGCTCAAGCCAGATGGTGCCAGGACATTCGGAATCATCTAGAAGGTACTCAGAGGCCACTGGGGCCACACTTAAAATTTTTGACTGTATCTTTGACAGTGCCAGTGATCAAACCTAGGGCTTCACATATTCAAAATGTGTTTAAAAACATACCACATTTAAAAAATTTTTTTCTTTTTGGGTTACACCCAGCAATGCAATGCTCAGGGGTTACTCCTGGCTCTTCACTCAGGAATTAATCCTGGTGGTGCTTGGGGGACCATATGGGATGCCAAGGATTGAACCTGGGTCGGCTGTGTGCAAGGCTAACACCCTACCCTCTATACTATAGCTCCAGTCCCTACCACATTTAAAATTTAAGGTGTGATAAATAATGTGATAATTGTCAAATGGCATGCACATCTCTCAATTGTAAAAAGTAAAAGTTTGATTTAATTTCTCCATCCATAACTTTAGTGATGCTGGTTCAGTATACTTGACATCTTCTGCTAACTTTGAACAAACAACCTCCTCTCCCATGTGGGTGCCTGTAACCTTGCTTATAGTCTTGCTTAGTTTACTTACTTTTTTTTTTTTTTTTTTGGGTCACACCCGGCAATGCTCAGGGGTTTCTCCTGGCTCTCCACTCAGGAATTACTCCTGGCGGTGCTCGGGGACCATATGGGATGCCGGGATTGAACCTGGGCCAGCATGGGCTGGCCGAGTGCAAGGCAAATGCCCTACCCGCTGGGCTATCGCTCCGGCCCCAGTCTACTTACCTTTGAGGTGATTCCGGAGCGCAGAACCAGGAGCAACCCTTGAGCAATAGTCAAAAAATTGGAATTCTGGGTACAGTGGGTAGGGCTATACTTGCACATGGTAGAACTGGTTCAATTCCCCCAGAAACCCTCCAGGAATGATTCCTGAGCTCATGAGCACTGAGCCAGGAGTAAGCTGGAAGAGGCACAAAAAGACAAAAAAAAATTTTTTTCATATTCCACTGAAGTCTGGGCAAAAAAATTTTTTCGAGTTAATGTTGGCAACTTGTTGAAGGCAATTGGCTCTCAATAGGAAGCATTTCCTTCCCCTATTGTGTCACCTCTACCCCCTAAACCATTTCACAAGTTCTAGCTAAGCCCTCTGGTGATAGCCAGGCAATGGTTTCCTTTGAAAACAAACAAACAAAAAAATTTTAGAAGCAGGTGGTGTTATAGACAGGAGAACTTTTCAGTGAGAAGGAAGACTTTGCTCTCTACCCATAACGTCTGCACAGCAAAGGGCACCACAGAAAGGGAAGGAACTTCCTGGGTTCATTCTTACCCGTGTATTTTACAGGCAATGAAACTGAGGCCCAGAGAACTAAGGGTATAGTTTAATTTGGGGGGGGACAAGAATTCCTCACTTTTGCTATTCCATGGACCATCCTGGCAGTGTGGTTAAACTAATGGACTCCCTCTAAAATAAAGCTTGCTTTTATCTCTCTCTCATCTCTCTCATCTCTCTCTCTCTCTCTCTATCTATCTATCTATCTATCTATCTATCTATCTATCTATCTATCTATCTATCTATCTATCTATCTATCTATCTATCTATCTATCTATCTATCTATCTATCTATCTATCTATCTATCTATCTATCTATCTATCTATCTATCTATCTCTCTCTCTCTCTCTCTCTCTCTATCTATCTATCTATCTATCTATCTTCTATTATTTCTATTATCTTTTCTCCTTTCTTTCCTTTCTATCTTTTCTTAACTTTCTTTATCTTTTTTATTTTTTTTTTTTCTTATTTTATTATATTTTTTTTATCATTTATTTTTATTTTTTTATTTTCTTTATCCTCATCTATCTATCTCTCTCTATCTCTCTATCTCTCTATCTATCTATCTATCTATCTATCTATCTATCTATCTATCTATCTATCTATCTATCTATCTATCTATCTATCTATCTATCATCTATCTATTGCTTGCTTTTTGGGTCACACTCGCAATGCTCAGGGGTTACTCCTGGCTCTGCACTCAGGAATTACTCCTGGCGGACCATATGGGATGCCGGGAATTGAACCCGGGTTGGCCACATGCAAGGCAAACGCCCTACTCTCTGGACTATCACTCTGGCCCTAAAATAAAGTGTTTAAAAGCATAAAATAAAGTAGATGAAGTTGGTCCCCTATCTCACATTCTATGTAAAAATTAAATATAAAATGGATTGAAGATTTGAATATAAGAGACAAAAATGTTTTAGAAGAAAACATAAAAAATAAATCTTGGAGCCAGAGAGATAGCACAGGGGGTAAGGTGCTTGCCTTGCATGTGACCAATCTGGGTTTGATCCCTGGTGTCCCATTAGGTCCCCCAAGTACTGCTAGGAGTGGTATCTAAGTGCAGAGACAGGAGTAAACTCTGAATATCACCTGGTATGGCTCCTCAAAACAAAACAAGCCAAAAAGTAAATCTTGACAACTGTAAGCCCTGGTTTGTCTTTTAAAATAGTTTTATTGGGCCAGAGAGATAGCACAGTGGGCTGGAGCTTGCTTTGCATGCAGGAGTTCAGGTTTATTCTCCAGCATCACGTGGTTCTCTGGGAACTATGAAGAAGGATGAACCCCCAAGTAACAAGCCAAGAGTGGCCCCTGAGGCACCACCAGGTGAGGACCAAAAGCTAAAAGGGGGAAACACAACTTTACTGAATAAAATGTGTTCATTTAATGGTCATACAATTGTAATTTGGGGGTCTATTTCCCAACCTGTGCAACTATCAATACAAGATCTAATTTTAGATCCTAATTTTTTTGATATTTTGTTTTTTAAACAATAAGAATTTGTATTGGTCCTGTACAGATCATAACAAAGTCACCAAGGTCTGAATTTTTCTCTGTTTTTTTTCTTCTAGTATGGATTTTAAAACTAGCTTTGTCAGGCACAGAGCGATAGCACAGTGGGTAGGATGTTTAACTTGCATGCCGCAACCAGGGTTCCAACACCAGGATCCCATATGGTCCCCGAGCACTGCCAGGAGTAATTCCTGAGTGTAGAGCCAGGAGTAACCCCCTGAGCATTGTCAGATGTGACTGCAAAAGGATAAATATACAAATAAATAAATAGATAGATAGATAGATAAATTAATAAATAAATGAATGAGTAAGAAGTAAATAAGTAAGTAAATAAAATTTTGTTAAGATCAAGGTACATGCTACATAAGTTACCTATGTATGCAACTGCAGCTTCAACATATATGATGCATATTTATTATAAAATAATTATATCTATGTACACTATATATGTATTATCATGAACATATATGTTTATGTACAGGTTTTAAAATATAGATAATACTGGAAACAACCTGAATGCCAGAGAACAGATGACTGAATAAAGAAACTATAGTATATATATGCAATGGAATACTATGCAGCTGTTAGGAAAAGTGAAGTCATGAAATTTGCTTACAAATGGATGAACATGGAGATTATCATGCTAGGTGAAATTAGAAGGAAAACGGACAGATATAGAATGACGGCATTCATTTGTGGGATATACCAGTGTTCTACTAATTGTTGGAAATGACAACACCAGACTAGAACTGAGCATTGAATGTAGGCAAAGGGATAACCCCTTTGTATGTATGTCAAGCCACAATGTGTAAGAGAAGGGAGAGAGAATGAAACAGATAGAGAAGAAGAAAAGGGCCTGCTAGAGAGGGAGGCTGAGGGTGGGGGGGGGAGGGCATCTGGGGACACTGGTGGTGGGAAATGGGCACTGGTTTAGGTACGGGTGCTGCAATATTGTATGACTAAGAACTAATCATGAACAGCTTTGTAAATGTCTATCTCACGGTGCTATAATAAAAAATTAAAATATAGATAATACTAATATAATATCAATGACAACAATAGCTGATGTTTATATAACATTTAAAATGTTACTAAAAAGCACTTTGCATTTGATGGTTTACTTCATCTTTAGGACAGTACTGCCAAGTGGTATTATGATTATGATCTTTCTGCAAAAGAGGAACTGACACACAGAAAAGCTAAGCCATTTGTTGGGAATCATGTAACTGGTGAATGCTAAAGGTAAGCACTGGCTAGAGTTTTCCTCAATGCTGGATAACACTTCTTGAGGGCAGTGTGTGTGTGTGTGTGTGTGTGTGTGTGTGTGTACGTGTGCATGTGTTTCTGTGTTATGTACACAGTTCTTTTTTAATTTATGTATGTATACATGTGTGTCGAGAGATGAAGTGCTGAAGATTGTTTGAACTGGCTCGTAAGAGCAGTATGTGTATATCTGTACATCGTATCTTCCCAATTCCATATCCACTGACTTCCTACCAGAAGCTTGAAGTTGGGCATAGACAAGAATATTTACAACATGGAAATTGCTAAGAGCAATAGATCAGGACTTTATTTGAAGTGCCGATTTACCACTAAGCATATACAACAGATACACATGATATGGGCAAGTATATACAACATGAGTAATCAAAACCATAAGCATATAAGACATATATATATATAAAACACATGTATTAAAAATATATATATATATTGATACACACTAAAAATCCCATAACTGTGAAGTAGATTATTTTTTCCTATTTTCCTTCATACCCATCCTATGCTCAGGTCTTACTCCTAGCTCTGTTCAGGGATCACCTAGCTGGTTTAGGGGACCAGATAGGTTGCTGGGAATTAAACTACAGTCAGCTATGTGCAAGACAAGTGCCTTAACCACTGTACTGTTTCTCTGGCCCCAAATTTAGAAGATAATTGTTGTAAAATTAAAATATAATTGTTATAAGATAATTGTTATAAAATGCCAAATTTGTTTTTAGTTTTGAAATAAATATGCCTTAATATTTCTTTATATGAACAATACTCTATTGGACAATAATTCTTTCTGAAAAACACTTTACAGAAAATATAAACAATACTTCTTTATAGACAATAGTCTATTAGTGATAAGGAAGTAGGGACCTAATTGATTTGCTGTATTACTAAGAGTAGAATATTGCTTTTACAACACCAACCCTGGACCAAGCAAGGTGTTTGCCCTATATGATGCTAACCCAGGTTTGATACCTGGCACCTCACATAGTCCCCGGGCCACACCAGGATTAATCCCAGAGCACAGAGCAGAAGTAAGTTCTGAGCACCTCCAGGTGTAGCTCCAAAGCAAAAAAATATTTATAATAAAATAAAATCATCGACCCTGGATGCCAGAGGTGTGATGTAAGTGATGGAGTACATGCCTTGTGTCTGACTCCCTGTCACTGTGAGTCCAACACAGCTCCAGCAGGTATGGATGGCACAACAATTAAAAATTTTTTTGAAAACAAACCCTAAAGTTTTCTATTACTTGTGATTTTTCTTTTAGATGCTAGTAGAGTCAGTAGTGTAAAGATACTTTAGGATGTCTGTTTATGGCCTTAAATGAAATGTGCCTGTGCCTGAAATTCTGTACGATACTTGTTACCTAGAGATCTGTACAATTATTTTTGGTTAGCTTAATAAAGTCCTCTGAATGTGAATTAACTTCCTTTTCCCAATAGTTATCATTGTTCCATCTGCAATGAAATGGAAGTTGTAAGCATTTGACAAGTGGACTGAAAGATTCTAAATCTACCTCCTCTCAGAGTGAGCCCCAATAGGAGCAGAAATTTGGTTTTTTAATTTCCGCAATGAAAATCAAAGTGAAGCCATATCCTCGACAGCGCCCATAACACCGTTTCAGTAAGAAGCTCGCCACATCCTTTATAGCACCTATAACACCATACAGTAAGCACCTCTCCGTATCCTCCACAGCTCCTCTAACAGTGTCAGTGAGCAGCTCCCTCGCTTCCTTCTACTGTCCTGGTCAAAAGTGTGCCACAGATTGTGCTCAAGGATGTAACTTCTGTCCTGATGCTCTGACAGCATGACAGGGGCTGATCTTTTCCCTTTTGTCTCAGCATAACAAAACCTGTTAACTTTACTCTGCCTCATCTTCTAATTCGTGGCATTCTTTATTAAGCAAAAAATATGCTTTAGTTGGACTGGGTTGGGCTCCAAGACATGTAATGCGACTTGGAGACACTGATGGACTGGCTAGAGCCATTACCGACTGGGTTCCACGGAACTGCAAAAGATCACGTGGCCGCCCACCTACAAAATGGTCAGATTTCTTCGTCAAGACCCTGAACGAGCAGTTTGAGGAGCAAGCTGATGCCATTGGGCTATACTGGCACGTGACAGGGACAAATGGAAATGTCACTGGTGCCTGCTCAAGCAAATAGACGAATAAAGGGATGGTAAGTGATCAAGTGATTAAAGTGATGCTTTGGTTGAAATGGTTCAACACAGGTCCAGTACAGATTCTGAAGGAAGTCTTCCCGTTGAGAGGCAATGGGACCATACAACTGCCTCTGTGCCTATGGCTGCATCTCTTCCTCTCAAAGGACAGAACTAAGCGCAAGCAGCTTATAATTGTTATTTCAAGTTTACATAAATAAAAAGGAGGTATGAGTTGGAGGAAAACAAAGCTCAAATTAAACATGTTATGTATTTCATAAACATTCATGTGTTTCATAACTAATCAAGGAATCAAATCAGATTAAAGCAGCATAATTTGATAAAAACATTATACTATAACTTCAACCCTGAATTGGACTTAAAATTATTTTTTGTCTCATACACTGTGTTTGTAATCCTAAAATAATACTGTAAATTATACTTTAGAGTTTGTAACATTTTTAACATGTTATAGAATAATCATTTATTTTGAGAGGTAAAACTGTCATAAGACAAGTTGGCTGTTTCTTTCCCCCTAGATTTATTGAGATTAATTAATTGATTCAAATTGGGAAGATCTTCTTAGTCATGGTGAGTACTCTCCTTGTGCCAATTAGGAAAAGTGCAGATAAGTAAAAATATTGAAAAGAGATATTGCATGAAAAGTTATGCAAAAGATGTTAGAGAATATAAGGTAAGTAACCAGAATTTGAGGAACCAGATTCAGTCTGAGTTTTATTCTTGCTGATGTAACTTCTAAAAATTTTTATGGAAAAAATAACCTTAAAACTCATTATCGTTATTTATTATGTTTTCATATTATTCAATAAAGTACAAAAGAGCATACATTTATTTTTTACTTCAAAGCTTGGTCTTACTTATCCAAGCCAAGGCGTTTATAAATCATCTTAATGAGAGAAGCACAGACTCTCCTCTCCAAAAAATGTGGTGAAGTTCTCCAAGCATAAAGACTGGTTTATCCTTGTTACATAGTAACAAGTGACTGGTTACATAGTACAGTGGGTAAGGTACTTGCCTTGCATGCAGCTGGCTGGTTCAATCCCCATCATCCTATATGGTTCCCTGAGCACCATCAGGTGTAATTCCTGAGGGCAGAACCAGTAGCAACTTCTGAGCACCACTTGGGTGGGCGCCACCCCCTACCCCGCCCCAATTCTTGGTCTTTAAAGATATATGTGTGTAATTATTAGGCAAACATTTTATTTGGGGGAAATCAGGTCACATCCAACAGTGCCGCCTCTTTACTTGAAGTCACTCACAGCAGTGCGGTGGGTGGATTGAATTGGGTTTGGCTGCATGCAAGAGAGGCACCTTAAGCTCTCTTGAAATGTTTGCTTTTAAGCAAGATTTGCAGTTTCAGAGTACTTTTATCACAACGAAAGTTCAGTGCTTTTATTAGAACACCCATTATTTCTAAGATTCAGAGGAAATGTAATAACTTGCTTGTTCTAATCTAGGCGATTAATGTTTAAAGTTTAGATATCTCAATGCAGCATTTACATAATAATTAAAAAAACTAGTCGTTACCCATTGAAACAACCAAGAACTCTTACAGTGAGGTCATTCAATACTTGATAGTCTGCAATCAACACTTAAAATCTGGCTTCAGTTCCATTATTATTGGATCAATTCCATTTAGCATATTTCACCCTCATCATGCATGCTATATTTAATAATTAAGTATTCTTAATAGTTACAATGATGTAATTTGTTAAATATATAATTGTTTTTTAATTATTAAGGAGAATTTCTTCATTTAGATGTTTCTAGCATTTAGAAGCCCGCATTGAAGATCTTCTAATAG
The DNA here is from genome assembly GCA_021461705.1 of Cryptotis parvus. Lineage (NCBI taxonomy): Eukaryota > Metazoa > Chordata > Mammalia > Eulipotyphla > Soricidae > Cryptotis > Cryptotis parvus. Next base: position 25,192 of record JAJIBD010012661.1, on the reverse strand, counting down.
AATTTATTTTGTATATACTATTATCAAGATGTGATGGGTACAGGAAGGCTAACCCCAAAACAAAATTACTTGGCTCATACTCGGTTTCTCTTCAGAGCGTATAAATCTTTCGCCTTTTACAAAATTATTTGGCTCTCTGAGAGTTCAAAATTGCAGACTATAAGTAATTGATTGGAATGGATCTCTGCAAAATAACCCTGAAGAGACATGAATCTGAGTCAGCAGGACTGACCTGTTATTTAATGGAAGAAGTGGCCAGTTGTAGAAAGCACAGAAAAATGACATTCTTGAGATGGAGCTAGTACAGGGGTTAAAGTGCTCGCCTTACGTGGCTGGCCCCTGGCGATTCCGGGAACCACCAGAATGATTCCTGAACTTAGATCCTAAGTAAGCCCTGAAGCACTGAGCTAGTTGTTCCCAGCCTCCTTATTGCCCCCCAAAAAAAAAAGAAAAGAAAACAGACAGTTGTTAGAACAAAAATGTTGGTGATATTCCTGCAAGTTAAAGAAAGTATCAGCCAATTACTTCTGAATATTGAAACTCATGACAAAGACATTTTCAAAATGAAAACAGATTCAGGGGTTGTTGTCAATATACTTTCAACGTTTTTAAATCTATTCATGGCATCAATATTCCTATTTTGAGATTGATTCTTTAAGTTATGATAACCCGATACTCTTAAATATTGAATTATTTTAATATACCTGGTTCTGATTCCAGGACAACAAAGCAACAGACGAATTAGCATCTCAAATGTCTGCTCTAAGAATTAGCCAGAAGGAGAGAGACAGATACAGAATGACTGCATTTATTTGCATAACAAAAATATATGTACATATTATGATACCAATATCCAAGGTCAAGTGAAACATGTATCAGGAGGTCTTGTCAAGGTGGAAATTATCAGAAACGTGTGGGAGTCAGAGGCTAGGTAAGACAGAAAATGGAACAGTGTGCTAACAATTGTCGAGGGTACTAATACCAACCTAGAACTGAGCATTAAATAGAGGCAAAAAGATACACATGACAACCCTTTAATGTATGTTCTGTAATCCATAGTCTGAGGGGAAGGAAAAGAGAAAGAGAGAGAAAGGGAAAGAAATAAAGAACCTGCCATGGAGGAGGGCTGGGGGAGGGGGGAGGGAACCGGGACGTTGGTGGTGGGAGATGGGCACTGGTGGCGGGATGGGTGCTGGAACACTGTATGACCAAAACCCAAATATGAACTTTTTTAATTGTATATCTTTGGAATTGTAAAAATAAAAAATAAAAAAATAAAAAAAAATTAAAAAGAAACATCATCAATGGAAGATTCCACAGATGAAGTGAAAAAACAAAAAAAAATGTCTGCTCTAGGGGGGAAATAACCTACCTATGTGGATAGGACTTGTTATTCAGCTCTTTATTGCTCATTGCAAATTAGTAAAACATTTTTTGTTTGATATACTTTTATTTGTTAGGTTATTCATTATTTTGGCCCTACCTATTTTCTTTTATGTTCCAGAAAGCAGGGAGGCTTTATCATTTCTTGCTGCTGGGATTATCTGTCAGGTCAGAAAGTTAAAATGTCTTCTCTTTGAGTTAGTGGCTTTTCCAGTTCTCTGGGAAATAAAAACTAAATTAATTAGAAGCTGTTGGATGCCCTAGAGTTTAGGAAAGAAAGGGTCTGAGAGAGTTAAGATGTTTCTTTCAGGGATTCATGAAGCTGGAGAGAGGAAGTGTGGGATTCTGACAAAGTGCAAGACCTTGGACTGGGAAAGACTGCATAGAGCATCCAAGGAGGTCAGAACCTAGACACGGAATCCCAGCCCTCACAAAAGCCACATCTGTCATTCCTGGGAACAGGAACCTTTCAGACTAGAGAGATGTAGGCAGTGTCCAAACCAATAATGCCTTTACAAACGTAGGCTGAAGTTTTTCCAGGTTACAGGATGCGAGGAGTGTGGGTTGGATGTTTAAAGGAATTGATTAATTAAAAAAAAAAGTAAACAAATGAACAAACAGAAAAGACTTGATTTTTCTTGTGCACCTGAGTGCGACTGAGACTTTTCTGACTAGAACGTCAGCCTGGTGAGGTCAGTTACTGTGACTTCCAGTGCAGTGTGCAGGAGACTCATGTTCTTGAAAAGCAGAGGGCAGGACAGTGGTCTATGGAAGTGAGTGTCCTTATGTAAAGACTCCTGGAAATATGCTACTTGGAATAGGAAAACAGCAACCCCTGTATAAGCAACTCTCCACAGCCTTTGTCTTAAGATAGATTTGGAACTCAAATTCAGACATTTTTAAAAGAAATGTTATTCTTCGATGAATTTTTATAGTTTTTGCCAGCATGTTAGGTATTTAAACAATCATCTTATGTGACCCATACAGCAAATAATTTATGAAGTAAAGGTAACTTTAATCTTCCATGTTTAGATCTCATGGATGTGAACATTATCTATTGTTTGCTCTTAACATTATCTAATGTTTGCACAACATCCACAAAATATAATTGTGGAATGATTGTCGATTCATAGGACATTGTGAACATAATAGAGAGGTTTTAGGGTACCCCAGATTTCCCCCTCACAGTCAGGTTTTAAGCAGTTTAACAATAACTCACATCCTTCATACCAACTTCACAGTCATGTTTTATGAAAATTAATGTGAAAATGGATTTTCCTGTGCTAGTGGATTCTTGAGAACTGTATGAAAGATTTGCACACAAAGCTCAGAAGATTGAAAGTTTGTTTATTGTACAGATAATTCCAGGTCCCTCCCAAATGCCCAGGCCTCTGTTACCTGTGAACAAATTCCTGGTCCTGTCCCATGCAGTCTACTCTGCTCCCATCAACGATGGCCCAGTCCTGTTCCTGCGCTGCTCTCTACCTTGCGTGTGCTCTCCCAGCCTCCAGCCAAAGGCACATGCACATGGCAGGTCCCTGTGCTTCATAACTGCCACTGGGCTTCCCAATGTACCCCACTGGTCCCTGTTGTCCTATCCCTGCTTTCCTTAGTCTCTGGACACTACCCTGAGCATGTGGGTGAGACTCCTGTGCTCAGTACCTTGCCAATACCTGGACATCCGTGCCCTGCCTGAACCTGAGCTATTCTGGGCATCTAAGCCCTGCTGTAACCTGGGCCTTTGAGCCCTGCCCATACCTGAATCTGCCCTTGCCTGGCCTTCCGAGTCTACCTGTACTGGGCCCTTTACCTGCACATGCCACCCTACCATGCCAAGAGGGAATTGGCATGGGAGAGGGCAGGGAGGGGGTGAACTGAGAGGAGGTAGGAAAAGAGAGAGAGAGAGAGAGAGAGAGAGAGAGAGAGAGAGAGAGAGAGAGAGAGAGAGAGAGAGAACCTGAAGGTGTCCTGTATTGGCTGCCAAATTCTACCCCCTGGTGTCCCTTTCTACATTCTGACTGGCCACCATGTGTGATTGGTACTTTCCACCTGTGACCTGGTACTTTCTACCTTAGCTCCTACTGTACCATAACTAAAGTTCAATACCAGAGCCAGGAAATTGACATTGGTACAATGTACTGACTTTTATTAAGAATTTGCCAGAATTACATGCAGGTATGTATATACACTTACTTATACATATGTAACCACATAACAATGAAGCTTTTATTGAGCTGTTTTATTCCTCATGTTCTTTTATGATCACGACTATGCTGCTCCCCCCAGCCTAAATCCTTGGTCTCTATATTATGTCATCTTGAGATTGTCCTATAAATGGAACTATTCTGAATGTAACCTTCTGAAATTTGCTTTTTTATCTCACTTCTCATGATTCATTTGAGATTCTTCAAAGTTGTTGGCATGTATCAATAGTTTGTTTCTTTTTTATTGCTAAATAGTTTATGATATGGTCAAATCATTGTTTAAGCAGTTACCCATTGAAGAATATTTGAATTGTTTTCAATTTTATTCTGTTACAAATAAAGCTGCAATTAGCATTCATTCTCATTCATGTTTTTGTATGGATATAAATGTCCCTTTCTCAGAGTTTAGTTATCTGTTCATACTTCTAGGCATATTCCTGTGATATGCAGTAAACCTATGTTTAGTTTTTTGTTAAAGAAATCATCAAACTATTTTTCATAGTAACAATACATCTTTTTCACTGCCATCAGTAATAATGATAGGCAGTTTCTTCTGCCTTCATTTATTGTTACCCTTTTAAAAAATTTTAGTCATTATGATAGTGTCTCACTGTGGTTTTACTTCATATTATTTCTGATGACTAAGCAATCTTGAACATATATTTGGGGGACCTGTATATTCAGGTGTCAAAGATGCAAATGTATCGTGTGTGTGTGTGTGTGTGTGTGTGTGTGTGTGTGTGTGAAACAGAATAGTTTCTATTGAAAGAAATTTACTTTGATGTAAGGGAAGAAAAAAGGAGAACATGGTCTCTTGACCATGTTCTCTCACGGTCAAGAGAGAACACTGACTTGAAAGAGTAAGCCCACATATATCTCTTAAAATGATTGGGACTGGAGAGATAGTAGAGGTTAAGTCATTTGCATGGCATGCGGCTAAAGCCACTATATATGGCCCCTGTGAGCACCTCTAGGAGTTATTTTTGAGCACAGAGTCAGGAGTCAGGTGTGTCCCAAAAATAAATAAAAAAATATTTTTAGGCCATCCTCCCAAACAGTGCTCAGGGAGCCTCTCGGGCTCCTCCCAGTCATACTCAGCCAACCTAGTTGCATGAACCCCAAGATGCAGTGCTGCACTGTCCTGTGGTGTTGGGGACCTCCAGGACCACCTTGGGGTGTGTAGAGGCCAATATGGTCACACCTGGTGGTGCTCAGGGGTATCCCAGATCTGAGATCAGAAGTGATTCCAGCAGTTCATGGGAGACTATTGGATTACTTGCTATACTTGCTAGTCCTGACTGTTTGTATTGCTAATGTGGGATTGTTTTTCTCCTTCCTACAAATCTTTTGCATATTTTTACCCTAAGGGATCCTTTTGTACTGGCACAGAAACGATAGTCAGGCAGTGCTGTTGTGAGTTAATTAATTCTGAGTTATTTACTCCTTCTTTCTGTCATATTTCCCAACATTACTACTCCCTCATCCTCTTTTTTTTGGGGGCTGGGGGAAGAGGGCTCCTAAGCAGTGCTCCAGGGACCTATAGACCATTCCCAGCTATTTTGGTTTTTGTTTGTTTGTTTTGGGATCACACCAGGGGATACTCACACTCAGGGATCTGCACTTAGGGATCAAGCCTGGTAGGGGTAAGGGGACTATGTGAGGCCTTGCATGTAACTGGCCAGAAATTTAACCCTGGCCAGTTACTTGCTAGGCAAGTACCCTGCCCTCTGTTCTATCACTCTGGTCCCCCTGACAATTCTTGATCCATCTATGTGTCTCCCAGCTTGCTCCATGCTGGGAGAAACCAGGGTCACTTCTGGCAGTGATAGTTATGTGGTGCTGGGGATCAAACTTGGGTCCTTGTGTACGCCAGGCATATGCTTCAGCCCATCTGAGCTTTCTCCAGCTCCATTCTTTCTTTTGAACAAAGTTTTCACATTTGGTGAAGTTCAGTTTGCTGGTTTTTCTTTTACAGATTTTATGTCTTGAGTTTTTGTTTTGTTTTGTTTTGTTCTTGGACCACACCTGGCGATGTTCAGGGGTCCCTGCTGGCTGTGAACTCAGGAATCACTCCTTTTTATTTCTTTCTTTCTTTCTTTCTTTCTTTCTTTCTTTCTTTATTTATTTATTTATTTATTTATTTATTTTTGCTTTTTTGGGTCACACCCAGCAGTGCTCAGGGGTTACTCCTGACAGTGCTCAGGGGACACATGGGATGCTGGGGATCGAACCCTGGTTGGCCACGTTCAAGGCAAATATCCTACCTGCTGTACTATTGCTCCTGCCCCAGGAATCACTCCCGAGTACTCAGGGGACCACATGGGGTGCTGTGGATCGAATCCAACACTTTACTGCTATTCTTACTCTCTGGTCGCTGCCTTGAATATATTATCTAAGAATTCTTCACTCAACCCTACATTCCAAGGATTTTTTCCTTTGTTTAATCAAGTTTTATGTTTTACATTTAAATTTACCATGCATTTTAAGTCAGTTTTCTTTTGGTAGTGGTGGTAATGGTGGGGGTTGTCACACCTGACAGTGCTCAGACTTTCTCCTGGTTCTGCACAGGGATCTCTCCTAGTGGGAATCCCAGGGAATCATATGAGGTGCCAGGGATTGAACCCAGACCAGCTGCGTGTAAGGACAGTGCTCTATCTGCTATACTATCTCTCTGCACCTCCACTCCCGAGTTAGTCTTTAAAGTTGTGTCTTTTTAGGTTGAAGCTAGTTTCTCTGCCTGAAGATGTCCAATTGTTCTATTGTCATTTGTTGAAAAGACTCCTTTCTCCACTGATTTTTGTTCCTACTTTGTTGAAAATCATTTGGCTATAGTTGGGTGGATTAACTTCTCTAGTTTCTTGTTCTATGTGTCTATCTCTTCACTAGATTGCTATTTGATTTATTATACAAGCTCCATTTTAGAAAACATTTCTCTGAATTAATAGCTTTTTGGTATGCTTAGATGCTGGACCAATTTCATTTCTCAAAAGTTCTAGGAGATGATAATATGTAGGCCCATTTTATAAATGAGAAAACTTTAATTCAGAGTAATAGGTCTCTTTCTTAAGAGAGAGATTTGGAGCCCAAGTCCTCTGACTATCCACATTCTTTATTGCCTCTGTGTAGGGAGCAGAATTTTTAATAGCTTCATAGAATTGCTTTTCCTGCACTGCATTGGCACTTGGCCATTGGCTTGCGCTGTGAGCCATGTTGAGACGCAGTTCTGTGAGACTCGCCGCATTTACTGCAGGCCCTTTGCTGAGGGTGTGGTTCACTCCATCACAGGGCATCCTCTTCAGGACATGTGGGGAGAATGGCTCTCAGATCTCAGTACCAGGAATAGATATATTTCTCCTGAGTAAGTGGTCTGTTTTTATCGCTTGAACATTGTGAAATGGTATAAATGATTACATTTCCCACTTCATTCTGGTGCTAAAAAAGCTCAGAACTAAATTTTCAGCCTATCTTTAGGCATGATGTGCACTGAATCTATTATTTCTGAATTCACCTTATATTTTCTTCTCCCATGTTTTCCTCTCTAACTCCCTTTGTTAAAGTTTTCTTTAATCAAAATATGCCAACACATAGTATAAAAAGGTCAAATACAAGGCTTCTAACAATAGCAACATAAAGATATCCCTCTGTTTATCACCCTCCCCTCCACACATACACTCACCTCTGATTTCTGTTCAACAGAGCCAACAACACTTACCTCTTTTAACTACTCCTCATGGTGTTTATTCTGGTTTTGTTTGCAGATATTTTTTATTACAATTTCAGCTTGCATTTGACCAACCAGGTTGGTCTCGGCATTAAATATAGTTCCCCAGGCCCCTACTATGCAAGGCTGTATCCTTACGCATACAGCCCAGGGTAAGTCTTGAGCATTTTCATGTGTGGTCCAAAAATAAACAAAAATTATTGTCATCATTTTGATTAAACTCATTTTAATATTTACACTATTTTGCTCTATAAATACTGTTCACAAATGGCTGCTTACTATTCACATGTTTCTTATACAATCATTTTGTCTTCTTAGAAGTTAGCAGTTGCCTTTACACTTTATTTTCTATATAGTAATCATTAACATTTAAAAAATTATTTATTAATTGATTGATTTTGACTTTTGAGGTCACACCCAGCTCTGCTCAGGGGATACTCCTGGATCAGCACTCAGGAATTACTCCTAGCAGTGCTGGGGGACCATATGGGATGCTGGAAATTGAACCCTTCTCAGCTGCATGCAAGGCAAACTCCCTCCCCCGCTGTGATATTGCTCTGGCCTACAATCATTAATTTTTACCCAAGTCCTCTGATACATACATATATATGTATATATATACATATGTATGTATATATGTATATTTACATATGTATATATATACATATATATATATACATATATATGTATATATATACATATATATGTATGTTTATTTTTTGGGGGGGTCCACACCTGGAAGCACTCAGAGATACCTTCTGGTGATGTTCAGGGGACGCTGTGGAATGCCAGGGATTGAATCTGGGTCAGCTGAATTCAAGACAAAGGTCTTAGTCTCCTATACTATCTCTCTGGTTCCCAGAATTATAGATATTTTACTACATCTGTTTTATTTGTTTTCTTACTGACATCTCTTTAGGACATCATCCTGGAGGTTTTCATTGCTCAGTTTCAGTTTTCTAGGCCAGTTGTATAACTGTCTTCCTGAGATTTACCAATTTTTTTTTGTCATTTTGAAAATTCCTTCATTTCTCTCTTTGCTGAAGCTTTTGTTTTCTAGACTTTTGTCATCCTCTTGTGTGTACTCACTTGGATAGGTGGAGCTCATCCTACAATAGCTTGTATCACTTCACTTGTATCACTAGTTCCCGTTGTTCATCGATTTGCTCTAGTGGGCACCAGTAACATCTCCATATGTCCTGTTGCAAGCAAGTATAGCCCAAGGGCATTTGCTCGCCTCCAGGGACAGGAAGAGCCTCAAACAATTCCTTCAGGACATGGGAATATAATTGTTACTGGTTTTTTGGCATATCAAATACGACACGGTAGCTTGCCAGGCTCTGCTGTGCGGGTGGCATACTCTTGTAGTTACCTCTAAATCCAGCATTTGTTGATGAAGCGTGGTTGAAAGTGGCCCCGCAAGCCATGCTGTGATAGGCTGGTCTGCTGGGTGGAGTTCTGACGAGAGGGAAGTTCGAATATAAAAATGGAGGCCCTCATGAACTGGGGGTCGCCTGGCTTGTTGCAAGGCTCTGCTGGGGTGGCGGGCCAGGGCTAGAACCTGCCATCCCTTCCGGGCGCCTCGTGAGTGGCTGGGCACAGGGAAAGCCAGTAGAAGCTCTGCCCCATGTCTATGAGTCTCTGGATCAGCATACCTGGGCCGGATTTAAAAAAAGACTGCTGCTGGGTGGATCTCAATGAGCCGGGCTGTGATAGGGGTCTGCTGGGTGGAGGTCTGATGAGAGGGAAGTCCTGATGTAACACTGTCCGGATCTATAACTGTATAGAGTATATAAATGTGAAAGATCCTGGGAAGGATCTGATCCTAACACCCAGTACTATCTAACACAGTTGGAGCCAAGCCCCTTACCGTGACTGGAGCTCCATGGGTTGCTTCTACATGGGGCCAAGCAGCGCAGCTGTGGGTCTGGTGTGGTTGGGTCTGGATCATCTCTCCTCTGGGATTGCCGGCAGAGCTGTGGGTCTGGTGTGTCTCTCTTGCAGGGTTGCTGGCATGGAGGTGGGGCCCAAGTCTGGCCTGCATGGCCGCCTCCCCAACACATGTGAGCGAAACCTTGGAGCTATGTTGGACTCTGCCAGGGACTGGCTGAGCCCCTACCACCACTGGATCTCCATGGATTGCTTCCATGTGGGGCCGAGCAGCACAGCTGTGGGTCTGGAGTGGTTGGGCCTGGATCATCTCTCTTCCGGGTTGCCAAGAGATACAATAGCTACCTGAGAAAAAGTGTGAGAGCTGTACATTTTAACATATGTCTGGAAAAAATAGAATAGCATAGAATTTTGTTTCTGATATTTGTTTTTTTGGACCACACCCAGCAGTGCTCAGGACTTACTTCTGGCTTTATCCAACTCCTGATGGAGGTCAGGGACTATATGTGGTGCTGAGGATTGACTCTACATCGTGCAACTGCCTTACCAAGGCACCTTACCTGATGTACTATCTCTAAAACACCAAGTGAGAGTACACAATTTTTTCATTGGAGTCACTTTTCCCTTCAAAATTTGAAAACTTTCTGGGGCTGGAGAAATAGTATAGTGGGTAGGGCATTTGCCTTGCATGTAGCAGACCTGGGTTGGATTTCTCTCATCCCATATGGTCCCCCGAGCACTGGCAAGAACAATTCCTGAGTGCATGTTTGGTTGTGTCCCCCAAACAAATACAACAACAACAACAACAAATTATAAAACTTTCTTTTGATTGTTTTCTGTTTTTCAGTTTTCCCTGTTGCTATGGGAAGTGTGATATTCTGGGGGGGCTTGAATTATTTTTTTCCTCTCTCCTCTGGAAGGAGAGATCTTCATTTTCTTCCCAGTGCTTTGATGACTATTTTTTTAAAGTTCCAAAAGCTTTTACTCACACAAATTCCAGCATTACAACCCAATATCAGGAAACCCCCCAAATTTTTGTTCCTAGCTAAATTCAAGGCCACGTGGTGGGTGAGAGCTCTCAGCCAAGATGGCCGCTACCACATGCTTAGGCCCAAGCAGACAGAAAAGAATGCAAATGGGCATAGAATCTAGCTGGCACTTTTAGCAGGGCTCACTTGATTACTAATTTGTAACATTTGAAATACATTTTGATTATTATTTATTACATTATTAAACTGTATTACTTCTTTACTTCTTTAACATACATCTTTTAACTTTGTTCTATTTTTCTTTTTTTTTATAAGTATTTTATTATACCACTGTGAGATATACAATTACAAAGATGTTCCTATTTGGGTTTTGGTCATACAGTGTTCCAGCACCCATCCCTCCACCAGTGTCCATCTCCCACCACCAATGTCCCGGTTACCTCCCCTCCCCAGCCCACCTCCATGGCAGGTTCTTTATTTCTTTCCCTTTCTCTCTATCTCTTTCTATTTTCCTTCCCTTCCAGATTGCGGATTACAGAACATACATTAAAGGGTTGTCATGTGTATATTTTTTGCCTGTATTTAATGCTCAGTTCTAGGTTGGTATTAGTACTTTTCGACAATTGTTAGCACACTGTTGCATTTTCTGTCTTACCTAGCCTCCTGACTCCCACGCGTTTGTGATAATTTCTACCTTTGACAAAACCTCCTAATACATGTTTCACTTGACCTTGGATATTGGTATCTGATGACTATTTAGCATAGTTTCTTTCATCATCATTGTGAAGAATAATCTAAACACTATGGGCCTCTTAATTCTAAAAACACATTTCCTTAAGATTTGAAAAATTACATATTTATATGATATATTGGTAAATTATATTGTGATATATATCAATTATACCAGTGATGGTCATAATTGCACTGTGCTAAGGGATCACTTCTGCAGGGGCTTGGGAGATAATATGGGGTGCTGGGGAATTGAACCTGAGTTGACTACATGCTAGGCAAGTACTTTAAATGCTGTACTATCTCTCCAACCCTGATCACATATATTTTTATTTTTGCCATTTATCCCTCCATTTCTCTGGGCAACTTTTTATAAAATCCTTGGTTAGTTGTTATATCACTGAATTGATCCAGTAGCTTCATCTTTTTTTTACTCCCTAGGAGATTTACTCTTTCTTTTCTTCTTCCTTCTTTCACTCTTTCTTTTCTTCTCCTTCCTTCCTTCCTTCCTTCCTTCCTTCCTTCCTTCCTTCCTTCCTTCCTTCCTTCCTTCCTTCCTTCCTTCTTCCTTTCCTTCCTTCCCTTCCTTCCTTCCTTCCTTCCTTCCTTCCTTCCTTCCTTCCTTCCTTCCTTCCTTCCTTCCTTCCTTCCTTCCTTCCTTCCTTTCCTTCCTTCCTTCCTTCCTTCCTTCCTTCCTTCCTTCCTTCCTTCCTTCCTTCCTTCCTTCCTTCCTTCCTTCCTTCCTTCCTTCCTTCCTTCCTTCCTTCCTTCCTTTCACTTTTGTTTTGTTCTGCCAAACCCAGCAGTGCTCAGAGCTTACTTCTGACTCTGTGCTTGCTTAGGGATTACTTCTGATGAAGAGTAGGAGGCTAGATGTGGTGCCGGGGTTTAAACCTGAGTTGGACATTCTGGAACCCCCTGAGAGATTTTCTTAACTTTATCTTCTCATTATTGAATTTAAAATCTTCTGCTATTGATTAAAAATCACCATTGAATATACACAAAGAGACTTAAATGATAAACTCTATATATCTGTGGGCTAGCCACAATGTGTAAAAAGAAGAGGGAGAGAGATGCAGAGACAGAGAGAGAGAAAGAGAGGAAACGGGGCTACCTGCTATTGAGGCAGCCTGGGGGGGGGCAGGAGGGGGGGGGGTACATTGGTGGTGGAAATGGGGCACTGGTGGAGGGATGGGTGCTGGTATACTGTATTACCAAGAACCAATTATGAACACCTTTGTAATTGTATGTCCCACGGTAGTATAATAAAAATCTTTTAAAAAATCTTCTGCTATTATATTTAAAATTTTCTGGTCCTGAGTATCCTGTTCACCCTTGTCCACTTCTAATTTTGCTCTATTTTTAAATGGCATCCTGTTCTTTTTCTGGATGGACACTATATATTACCTTTCTTCAGAATTATATTTAAATATTTTGAAGTTTTGTTGTCTATACAGTCATCATTTAACTCTTTTTGTTTGTATTTCACATTAATCACTTTTTATAGATTGCTGTCAGCACATTTTACAGTGAGGTGCTTAAGTGCGCCCTAAGAATGGGTAGAGCCTATTGACCATTTTTACTTTATGTGGTGCCACATCTCTTCATTTTTTTTGGTGGGGAGAGGACCTCCAAATGTTATTATGTGAAGATGTATACTTATTGGTCAGTCAGTTGCTCAGCCAGATAAATTCTTTGGCATGAGTGTTTGCAAACCTCTGGTTTTCTGAAGCTCAGTCTTCAAGCTCTTAAGAGAAAAGAGGCTGACTTATGGAGTTTATATAATTGATTACAATAATGAATTCCATTCTGTCTCCTGGTCTTCAGATGTTGGGTTATACAAGTCTAGAGCCTTTGACCCTGATTAAGAGAGTATAAACCTCATGGCTTCTGGGTGGTATAAAAGCAGCCTATATTTCTGCTTTATCTGGAAAAACATATGGACATGCACCATCAAATCATCAAGCCATTTTTTCTCTTTCCACCTGCATGTCACATTCTTCAGTGCCATCTGTGCTTCCACTTTCAAGGATTTCTAAGATTCTGTGGTGCAATTTATCATCCTTCTTTAAACTTTCTTGGATTTTCCTAAGTGTGAATGAGCCTGAGCCCTGATTTATGAACAAATAAAAAATAGATATCAATTGAGCTCCCATTTGACCCAGCAATACCACATCTGGTAATATACTCTGGAGACTCAAAGTCACACCTCAAAAAACACCATATGCACTTCTATATTCATCATAGCACTATTCACAATAGCCAGAATCTGGAAACAACCTGAGTGCCCGAGAACAGATGACTGCAAAAGAAACTATGGTACATATACACAACGGAATACTATGCAGCTGTCAGTAAAAGTGAAGTCATGAAATTTACCTACAAATGGATGAACATGCAGGTTATCATACTGAATGAAATCAGTCAGAAAGATAAGTACAGATATATAATGACTGCATTCATTTGTGGGATATATATATATTACATATATATAAAATATATATACCGGTATATATATATACATACATATACATATATATATATATATATATATATATATATATATATATATATATACCCGTTTTCTACTAATTGGAAACAGTAACGCCAGATAGCACTGAGCATTGAATGCAGGCAAAGGATTACTTGATAATCCCTAAGTGTACGTAGGCCAAGCCACAATGTGTAATAGAAGGGAGAGATTGAGAGAGAGAGAGAGTGGAGAGAGAGAGAAGAGGGAAAAGAGCCTGCCATAGAGACAGGCAAGGAAAGGGGAAGGGAAACTGGGGACATTGGTAGTGGGAAATGTGCACTGGTGGAGGTCTGTATGCTAGAACACTGTATGACTGAAACTCAATCATGAACAGCTTTGCAATTGTATAACTGACAGTGGTATAATAAAATAACATAAAATAGATATCAAAGTCAAAGAAATAATGCCTATTATTGGATAAAAAACAAACTAAAAACAAATGAAAAACCCCAAATGGTTCTCAACTGAAAGAGTAATTTTACACACACACACACACACACACACACTTACACTTAATAGACACACAGAAGAAACAGAAATAAGATGGTGACTGCTAGCCAGAGGAATTTGAATTGCATTCCCACTGGTAACACTGTAGAGAGGTCCATAAATCTTTCAGCAGCTGGAACTTATTGACTATAGGTGGAGAGAGACAAACGTCAGCTATGTGGATTGTTGGCTTTCTGGAAAGATGAAATGGGAAGGTCGAGGGCCTGTGCAATCATAAAGTTGAAGAAAGGAAATAACTCTTAGGACAGAGCAGAACTGAAAAACTTCCTGACTACTTGTGGTATTCAGCATTTGCAGTGAGGTCTTAGGTAAACAGTCTCCAAAAAGGAGAAGAATCGTGTCAATGTGGAGGATGAGGTAAATGAACTCTTCAGATAGAGTTTACTCAGTGACTCTTAGTGTCTGTATAACAGTCATACAAAACCTTGTGTGTAAGATAGTGCTTTCTGTTAAGATTATAAATATTAGAGGGATGGGGGAAGGAAGCAGACTGGAAGGAACATTAGGACGTGGTAGAGGCTCTTGAGCACTTTAGTGGTGGTGAAAGTGCAGTGACTTATACATCAAACTTATAGATGTTAGCACTATTGTAACCATGTTATCTAAACTACAGTAAAACATCAAAATAAAACAAAATAAAATATAACTTGCAAATGGAATGCCTCAGAAATCAACTTGAGATGGATATCCTCAGGCAGGAAGTTACTTGGAGAGTGCCCAAAGACTCAACAGTGGAGAACAAGCAGAAGAAGTAGGATTAAGTAAAAAGAAGACTTGAACTATAAGGCGGTCGCACGTAGGTCACTAAACCAATACCACAGGGAGCCTGGAAATTGTCCTGAGTCGTTGCAAAGGTTAGTTCTTGACACATGGGCAGGAGCTAATTATTATATATGGGCTTCCCTTGGTTTCAAGTGAGGACAACCATGGGAATGATTCCGAGCAGCTGAGGGAATGATAGCTTCAGTAATAATAGAAGTGAGGGTTTGGGTGGCAAACCAATGCATCCTTTGTAATCAACCTATTGTACTGGATCCACTTACAGCTACTCCAGGATCTTGGTTGCTCTCATTTCCTGGGGAAACACATAAGAGGAAGGTTGTAGGATAAACTATAAATGTGGTACTGTTCCTAATCTACAGATTGCACCTGATAGTCATTGTCTCTCTACAACCTGTTTTAATTTCCCTTATGCTCAACTCTGTTTATGCATCTTATCTTGTAGGCTTCTGGTTACCATAACCTTCTCGGGTTTTGACTGCTCTGCTTACCATCACAACTAAGCAAAAACTACCCAGTCAATTACCAGGTCCTTAAACCCACAGAGTTGCTGGGACAAGAAACATAAATACCACAAGTGGGTCACTGTGAGTGATGGCAAGCAGGGCCCAGGACCACTCCTACTTCCTTCCCTTGAGTTCCTAAATCCTGTATTATATCTGTTGAGAATACAGACTCATACTATAATTTTTGCTTTATGACAGATACTTATACTGGAAAATGCCTCTTCATCTTTTCAGGGTATAACCTCCAAAATGATACCCAGTCTTAGCTTCAAAGGTAATTTCATCTCTCAATCTAGTGGACAGCTTCTCTGTAGAGGTATGAAATAGAAAAAAATATATTTCACGTGGCATTGTTGAGTTGGTGTTGTAGAAGTGAATCAGGGGTCTAATAAAGATAAAGAGTATGATTAAGGATTCTGTGTTGATGGATCAAGCACTCTTTATACATTTATGTAACAGTGCTGGTTGAGGCCCGAGGACAACAAAGACAAACTCATGCCTCAAATATAGGTTTCAATCACATAAATCATTATCATTTTTGGTCTAATGAACTTATTATCACTTACTAATCAAGTGATAATTAATCAAGTGAAATCAAGTGACTCATCGATTTCCTGAAACCATGGTGCCATATTGGAGAATTAGTTTGGTGACATTGCATCCAGGAAGAAGTAAATAATGGCACAGTTGCAACAAAAACTCCCACTGGAAACTATGGGATTGGATGATGTATCAGAGGTGACGAGAAAATGTTATCTTTGTTTTTTCACCCTCAACACCCATTATTGATAGATCATTAGAATTCACTGTCACAAGGTGAGAGCTTTGACAATAGGCAAGGCAGCTTTCTTCAGTTTAGGGAGAACAGTTCTGGAAGACACTGGTCTGAGGTATGTCAACCAACCTCTTTTCTGCTTCTTCTTCTTTTTTTTTTTTACTGAATACCATGAGATACACACTTTCAAAGTTGTTCATGATTGGTTATCAGTATACAATGTTCTAACGCCTGTCCCCTACAACAGTGTACATTTCCCACCATCAGTGTCCACAGTTTCCCCCCAGCCAGTCCCTCCCCCCACCACAGTCTGCCTCTATGGCACTTTTCTCTCTCTCTCTCTTCTCTCTCTCTCTCTCTCTCTCTCTCTCTCTCTCTCCCTCCTTTTTTGGGCATTATGATTTGCAATACAGTACTGCAAAACATCTCAAAGAGACAGGAAATGGATAGTTTCTTAGCTCAGGAATTACTCCTGGAAGTGCTCTCGGGGGACGATATGGGATGCCAGGGATTGAACCCAGGTTGGCCGCATGCAAGGCAAACGCCCTAGCCGCTGGACTATTGTTCCGGCCCCTACCCAACAAGCCAGACGACCCCCCCCTACTCCATGGGGGCCGCCATTTTCCACATCCGGACTTCCCTCTCATCACAACTCCAACCAGCAGACCAGACAATCACAGCCCGGCTTGTGCAGCCACTAGCGGTCGCACAGTTCATCAATAATTGCTTTATTTAGAAGTGACTGCAAGAGTATGCCACCCGCACGGCAAGCCTGGCAAGCTGCTCATGTTGTATTTGATATACCAAATATCAGTAACATTTATATTAGATCATTCCCATGACCTAATATAATGGTTTGAGGCTCTTTATGTTCCTGGAGCAAGCGGATGCCTTTGGGTTCTACTAGCATGAGGCAGGACATATGGAGATATTACTGGTGCCCGCTCTAGCAAATAGATGATGAACGGGAAGATAGTGATACTGCAAAACTATCATATATATCCATATATATGTATATGTGTGTGTGTATCCCTTAACCTCCTTTCAGCACTCAGTTCTTGTCCAGAGTGATCATTTCTGTCACCGACATAGAGGTCCCTTCTCTATCCTAGTTGCCCTCTGCCTGCTCACTTGTGCCAAGCTTCCAACCATAGGCCAGTTCACCTAACCCTGATTTCTACTGTCCTTGGGTATTGGTTCTATACTATGGCTCTTATTTTATATTCTGCAAATGTCAACCAATTTTTAATTAGTGGGAGAATAGGGACCTCAGACTCAGAGATTCACAGTCAATATAGATGCCACCATATAAAATTTAATGACAATCCATTAAATTTTAGGAGTTTATATGCAAATTTATATAATTCCCAGGAATTCTAGAATGGAAATAAATTGGAGAATGTTAGAAAATTAGGCGAGATATTGCACTTCCCAGATTTCATAGTTGGTTTTTCAAGGAAAAGTCTTTGAAAACTACATTTTAATGTTTTTATGTCTCTTTAATCACACTTAGAGTTAATACAAGCAAACAAATTCTGTTTAAAGCAACAAAAAAAATAAAGAATGACCTCATCATAAGCTGATTCTGCTTGTTTCCTTTTTAATCTTTATTGTTATACAAATGTATTTACATAGTCATAGGAATTGGTCTGTACTACTTTATTTCTGCTTTTCTTTTCCATCAGTGCATATTTTATAATTTATTCGTTATATTAGCTCCAATTCTATCATATTAATGTACAGATATTTTCATAATGATCATTCCATCTCTCTGGGACATTTGTTTTATGAATATATTTCCAAAATAATAAGTAATAAAGATATAAAAATAGTTTGAAAATTTTTTCTCCTCAAAGCAGGGTATGCAGCAGTATTTCTTTCTTTCTTTTCTTTTTTTTTTTTTTTTTTTTTTTGCTTTTTTTGGGTCACACCCAGCAATGCTCAGGGGTTTCTCCTGGCTCTGCACTCAGGAATCACTCCTGGTGGTGGTCGGGGGACCATATGGGATGCCAGGGATTGAACACGGGCTGGCATGGGCCAGCCGCATGCAAAGGCAAAAGCCCTACCCGCTGGGCTATCGCTCCAGCCCTGCAGCAGTACTTTTTTTTTTTTTTTTTTTGCTTTTTGGGTCACACTCGGCGATGTACAGGGGTTACTCCTGGCTCTGCACTCAGGAATAACTCCTGGCGGTGCTCGGGGGACCGTATGGGACGCCGGGGATCGAACCCGGGCGGCATGGGCGGCCGCGTGTAAGGCAAACGCCCTACCCGCTGGGCCATCACCCGGCCCCAACAGCAGTATTTCTTTTTAGAATGATTTTCCTAATTTGTAGTAAGTTAAGTCATTTCTAAGTGCTTGTTTACTCATAATTGTGATGATATTTAATTGTTAATCATTTTTATATTCAGATAAATAGGCTTTAGCTATTGAATGCTTTTGAAACTATTGTGAAGTTATATATAAAGTTGAGTCATATATTAAGATTTTTTTGTGTGGGGAGAGTAGGTTGGGTTCTGTGCCACACCCAGTGTCACTCAGCGCTTATACTGCTGACTTTGTGCTGAGGGATCGCTTCTGGCAATACTTAGGGGACCATATTAGGTGCCAGAGATTGAATGGGACAAGAGACCAGAGCTCCAGTGGCACAATCGGTTAGCATCTGGTACTTGTATGAATGGGGAAGATACAAGACAGGTACCTTAAACTCTATACTAACTCTCTGGTTATATTGAATTCTTTTAAATGATCTCTAACTCTGTGTGTTGAGGAGAGCTCAAAGACACACGCTTTGCATATGGGGACCCTGAGTTCAATTCTGGGCACTTCAACTTTCCCCGAGCATCATTGGGGTACGCCTAACTGGGTGTGAGCAGCATCACATTGCTAGACCTGAGCATTTTTGTGTTCCATCCATATAGCTAGGCTCAGAATTGTTAGGAATGCCCCCAATAAATTAAAAAAACAGTAATCTACCAACCTAGAACTGAGCATTAAATATAGGCAAAAGATACACATGATATCATTTTAATGTATGTACTGTAATTCACAATGTGGAAGGGAAGGAAAAGAGAAAGAGATAGCGAGACAAAGAAAGAAATAAAGAACCTGCCATAGAAGCAGGCTGGGGAGCGGGAGGGAATCGGGGATATTGGTGGTGGGAAATGCGCACTGGTGGAGGGATGGGTGCTGGAACACTGTATGACCAAAACCCAAATATGAACATCATATGTCCATCTTATGACCATTGTGTATCTCACGGTGGTATAATAAAATATTTAAAATAAAAGAAACACCAAAAAAAAAAAACGGTAATCTCTAGTTTGTCCTATGTTGTTTATGCTTTATTTTTCATTACTAATTCCATCAAATAAAATATATGTATGTTATGGATACATGCATATAAATACACAAATATAAAACTCCTGGGAATATACCCTGGGAAGCCAAAAACACACAGTGGAAACACCATCTGCACTTTTATTTTCATAGCAGCACTATTCACAGTAGCCAGAAACTGGAAACAACCAGTATGCCCGAGAACTGATGACTTGATAAAGAAACTTTGGTACATGTACACAACAGAATACTAAGCAGTTGTTAGGAAAAATGAAATTATGAAATTTGCCTATAAATGGATGGACATGGAGAGGATCATTTTGCATGAAATTAGCCAGAAGGAAAAAGACAGATGTAGAATGACTGCATGTATTTGCATGACATAAATATATATATGTATGTGTATATGTATACATGTATATATAAACATAGATGTATAAATACATATATACAAATGTATACATACATATGTGTATATATATATATTATGATACTAATATCCAAGGTCAGGCGAAACATGGATCAGGAGGTCTTGTCAAAGGTGGAAATTACCACAAATGTGGGAGTCAGAGGTTAGGTAAGACAGAGAATGGAACAGTGTGCTAATAATTGTCAAAAGTGCTAATACCAACCTAGAACTGAGCATTAAATACAGGCAAAAGATACACATGATAACCTCTAAATGTATGTATTACAATCCACAATGTGTAAGAAAAGGAAAAGAGAAAGAGAGAGTGAGAAAAAGAGAAAGAGAAAAGAGATAAAGAACCTGCCATAGAGGCAGGCTAGGGAAGGGGAGGGAATCAGGGACATTGGTGGTAGGAAATGGGCACTGGTGGAGGGATGGGTGCTGGAACACTGTATGACCGGAAACCAAACATGAGCATTTTGTATATCTCACGGTGGTATAATAAAATATTTAAAAAATTAAAAATAGAAAAAAATTGAAGTAAAAATTATGGATAGAAATGTTTAACAGTTCATGTTATTTATACATTCAAATACATTGAATTACCATTATACATATCATTTCATTGCTTTAAAAAGGGCAAAAACAAGCAGTCTCAAACACGGCTGGGGAAGCTGGAACTCCACTCTCCCCAGGCTCAGCTGACCATAGGGCTCCCAGGAGGACAGATGGGTTTTGGGGGAGGGCCCATCACCTCTGGGGGTCCCGGAAGCAGCCGGGTGAGACTCGCCCACCACACTAGCCGCCACCTTAGCTGTCCAGATGCTGACCATGAGGCCCCTAAGTGCGTGGCACGCTTAGTGCGGACCATCAAACTAGTGGAAACAGTTATATCCTTTAATGTACTGCATTCTACGATGTGTAGGAAAGTTTGGCGGGAGGGAGAGATAGAGAGGAGAGAAAAGACATACAGAACCCGCCAGGTAGTTGAGGTGTGGGAGGGGGAGGTAGGTGGGGACATTGGTGATGGGAGATGGGTTCGAGTGGAGGGATGGGTGTTGAAACACTGTAGAACCAAAACTCTACATGAGCATCTTGCAATTGTATGTCTAAAAGTGGTGTAATAAAATTTGGGGGAAAAAATTTAAAAAAAAAAGGGCAAACAGGGACTGGAGAAATAACACAGAGGTTGTCAATTGCCTTCTTTTTTTTTTTCTTTTTTTTAGGTCATATCCGGCGACACTCGGAGGTTATTCCTGGCTCTTCGCTCAGGAATTACTCCTGGCTGTGCTCAGGGGACCATATGGGATGCTGAGAATGAACCCAGGTTGGCCGTGTGCAAGGCAAACGCCCTCCCCACTGTGCTATTGCTCCAGCCCAAGTCAACTGCTTTCTATGACAGTTCCTGCACTGTATATGGTTTCCTGGGCATTCCCAGGAATTGACCCCCTGAGCACAGAGCCAGGAATCACTCCAGGTGTGATTCAAAGGCCATCAAGTAGAATGTATAGGAAAAACTTTGGGCCTTTGAGATAGCTCAAAGATCTAAATGCATGCTTCAACGTGTCAGGTTGAGGCTTGATTCTTAGCGTGGCATGGTCCCCCTGAGCACTGTTAGAAGCACTGAGTGACAGGAGTAGCCCCCAAAAATCACCTTGGGTATGCTCAAAACCAAAACAAAAAACAAAGGTGAAACTTTGAATAAACTGAAGAAAAATCAAACACTAATCTTGAAATAAAAAGATAATCGTTGAGAAAGTAAAAAATGGCAGGCTGGGGAAATTTGACACATGAGGGGGTGAACTCATATAAATGCTCCTAAGTTCCTTTTATATGATTATATTGGACACTTTCCAGTTCTCTGTGTAAACATATCTCTGCGTGGTTCCCCTGACATTCCGGAAATGCCACTGCTCCTGTCCCAGTCTGTCACGTTGACTCCCTGGAATTGACTCCCTCGTGCTAAATTCACCTTCCTTTGGCTCTCAGCCCAGATAGTTTCACAATGATTACAGGTCATGGATTACTTTCTCGATTCTGATATCAGACTTTAGTCTTTGTGTGTTTTGGGTATCTTGGCTCAAATCTCCTTTATTCCTTTCTCAATTTTTTACCTTCGACACTCTTCAAGCTCAGCTGCAGAAGCTTCTGGTCTCTCCTATTCTTATGAGGAGCGGAGGTTTTGTGTAGGAGGTTGTCTACTGAATATGGCCATGCTCTCAACATAGGCTTTTGGACCAGAGGTGGAGACTTGCCCACCAGAGAAAGAGCTTGTGATCTGTGAACTCTGGTTCACAAAAACAAACTAAGCGTTGCAGCAACCAGTGTCCTATTGGAAAGGAGAAATCACTTTTAACATGTTAAATAGAAAAGATTTGATTCAGGAAATTAATTACACAGCTGTTGGAAAGCTGGAAAAGTAAAAAGCATAAAAAAGGCAAGCTGGGAAAGAGATTCCCTGTTCTAGACTAGCCTCTAAGATGTGGAGAACCAGGGGAGTAGTGAGAGGTGAACATCCAGCAGTTCTCTGTTGATTGCTTCTGGGACTGCTTCTTTCCAGGGACGGTAGGGTAAGGTGACACCACCCAAAGTGTGGACTTTGAAGGGCTCCATTCTTAAGACATGGAGAAATTTGCTGTGGCTCATGGTTTCAGTACATTGAGATTCCTGGTTTCCCTCTGTGGATGAGGTGAAATTATGTTACAGCCTCAAAGTGGGCCTTTTACTTGAGCTACCTTTTTAAGAAGAACTCCATGTTTTGTAAATATAAAGCCCTCCTAAGACACCTGAAACGTCCAGGTGGTCTCTGCCCACATCTCTGCCCACACCTTTCAACTATGAACACATAGAACAGCCCCTTAGATTAGGGGCTGAACCACCTGGCTGTGATCATTGCTACCGTATGAATGACATCACTGTGTTTTTTTAAACCAGGAAAGAGAAGTTCAGCAACATTATTTTCCTCTGAGAACAGTATTTTGCATGCTTTCTTTAATGTGCATTTTACTATTATTTTGTCCAGTTCTAGTCTACAAAGCTCTTAATGCCCCATTAATTAGCACTGCATTAACTCTGGTCATGGAAAGTGTTACCATCTCATGCTTAGTCTTCCTATCCCCAGAAGGCACAGCTCTCCATCTAGTCTGACTTCTTTTAACTCTGTCATTAGGGTTATGGAGGGTATTTTTTAATGTGAAAATAATTTTATTTGCTTTGTGAAGAAGTAAATAAAATTTTAACTTTTCAGGTTTATTTTTAATTGTTTAGCTTCATGCCAGCAATGGCTGGAGGCTACTTCCAGCTTCTGTGGCTAAGTGTAAGTACTAACCCTAGGAACTATCTTCCTTGCTGATTACAAAAAACAAAGCCTTTCTAAAAATGGAATCTACCATAACATAAGCATCTGGGAGTCGGAGATCGGGTGGGACAGAGAAGGGAACAATGTGCTAACAATTGTTGTAAGTAATAATACTAGTCTAGAACTGAGTATTGAATACAGGCAAAAAGATACACATGATAACCTCTAAATGTATGTATTGCAATCCACAGTGTGTAAGAGAAGGAAGAGAGAGAGAGAGAGAGAGAGAGAGAGAGAGAGAGAGAGAGAGAGAGAGAGAGAAGAGATAAAGAACATAAAGAACAGGCAGGCTAGGGGAGAGGGGAGGGAGTGGGGGACATTGGTGGTGGGAAATGGGCACTGGTGGAGGGATTGGTGCTGAAACAATATATAACCGAAACCCAGACATAAACATCTATGCAATTGTATATTTCACGGTGGTATAATAAATTTTTTTTTTAAAAAGCCTACAGATTTTACATACAGATTTAACTTTTCTATTGAAGTTGCTTTTGTTGCTTCCATTTTTTGTTTGTTTTTTTTGGGCCACACCTAACAGCGTGGTATTGCCCAAAAAATACAAAAGTGCTCAGGCTTCCTTCTGACTCTGAGGTTAAGATCTCACTTGCTGTGCTGCAGGAGACCACACAGAGTGCCGGAGATTTTACGGGCTCTGCCACTTGCAAGACAAGTGTTCTACCCTCTACCTATCTCTCCAGCCCCATTTCTTCCATTTTTTAAAAACAAATGTTACTGACTTACATAGGGTTATAATATTTTCAACTGTTCTTTATAGTTTTTGGTGAGATTAACATGTATTTTTTTTTGGGGTCACACCTGGCAATGCTCAGGGGTTACTCCTGGCTCTGCACTCAGGAATTACTCTCGGCGGTGCTTGGGGGACAATATGGGATGCCGGGGATCGAACCCGGGCCTGCATGGGCCAGCTGTGTGCAAGGCAAACGCCCTACCTGCTGGGCTATCACTCCGGCCTGGCCCGACATTAACATATTTTTAATGGGAATTTGGGGTCCTGAATGTGAATGGGATTGCTTTCATTATTCATTGTAACAATTGATTGCCACTATTTTTAAATCTGTTTATGTTTCCTGCACACCAATTGCGGAAATGAGGAATTGTCCAGTCTGAAGGGGTGCTTAGCAGAGATGAATTTGCATTGCCTGTTTGCTTTCACATGTTTGTCTCTCTTGTGGATGATGTTTGAGTAGTGCCTGGCCCTTGCGAGCCATTCGGGTAGTGTACCTTTCTGTTTTCCACTACGTATAAGCCAAGTTAATTGACCTGTGCTGGGACCAAAGCCATGTCCTTAAACCCTCTGAAGGCACAGACAGTACAGACCTTTGCTTTCAACAGCTCTCATTTCTAATAATTAGATCTGTCTGGGCGGCCTTGGGAGATATTGATTTCTATGATATGAAAGACTGAAACAACTATTTGCAGCTTTTCAAGCAGTAGATTAAGGGTTGGTTTAAATAACATCTAAAAAATATAAAATGCTTTGAAAACCCTGCTTGAGTACGTTTGTAATAGAAAAAACAAGAACATGTAGGTAAACTGGAAAAAACCCCAAACATAGAAAAATCCATGAAGCCTATATTGTCAGTTTAAAGATTATCACTGATATTTTGCTGTGTTTTCTTCAGTAGACTATCTTGTGTCCAATGTGTGTATTTTTTAAAATCCACACAATCCATTTTACTAGTTCCTAAGATGAAATTTTCCACATTTAATATTACTAAAACTCATATATATATATATATATATATATATATATATATATATATATATATATATATATCACTGTCACTGTCTTCCCGTTCATCATCGATTTGCTCGAGCGGGCACCAGTAACATCTCCATATGACCTGTCTCATGCAAGTAGAGCCCAATGGCACCTGCTGGCTCCAGGAACATAAAGAGCCTCAAACCATTCCATTAGGTCATGGGAAATGAGGTCTATAATTGTTACTGGTATCTGGCATATTAAACACAACAC
This sequence comes from Cryptotis parvus, assembly GCA_021461705.1. Taxonomy (NCBI): domain Eukaryota; kingdom Metazoa; phylum Chordata; class Mammalia; order Eulipotyphla; family Soricidae; genus Cryptotis; species Cryptotis parvus. Next base: position 73 of record JAJIBD010012661.1, on the reverse strand, counting down.
GGGTAGCTTGCCAGGCTCGGCCGTCAGCGGTAGCATACTCTTGTAGTCATCTCAAAATCCATCATTTATTGAT
>JAJIBD010012660.1:0-35659 GCA_021461705.1 Cryptotis parvus | reverse complement strand
GCCAGGAGCGAATTACTCCTGGTGGTGCTCGGGGACCATATGGGATGCCAGGGATCGAACCCGGGTCGGCCGCATGCAAGGCAAACACCCTACAGTTGTGCTATCGTTCCAGCCCTCATTTTTTCCATAAGTACCCAGAGATGGGTTGGCTTGGGAGGCCACTCCTGGCAGTACTCAGGGGTTACCTGGTGGTGCTTGGGGGACCATATGCGGTTCCCAGGAATTAAACCTATATGTGTTGGGTGCAAGGCAACTGCCTTACTTCTGTACTATCTCCCCTGCCCCTATATTTCTATTCCTGTGAGGAATCTCCTTGCTTCTTTCAAATGTGGCTTCACTAATTTGCACTCCCACAGCGCCCAGAAGCCCCTTCTCTCCACATTCTCCCCAGCACTAGATTCCTGTGTGTTAGATTACAGCCATTTTCAGGTAGGAGGTGCTCTCCTGTTTGGATCAGTACCTGCCTCTTGGCCATCTGTCTGTCTGCTCTGGGGAAGTGTGCCTACTCAGATGGTCTTTTATTGGGTTGTTTCCCCTTTTTGTCTTCATTTCTTGATGACAAGAGAGGCAAGGTTCTTTTTTTTTCTTCTTTTTTTGGGTCACACCTGGCAATGGCAATGCTCAGGGTTTCTCCCTGGCTCTGCACTCAGGAATCACTCCTGGTGGTGCTTGGGGGACCATATGGGATGCCAGGGATTGAACCCCCGGCTGGCATGGGCCGGCCGCGATGCAAGGCAAACGCCCTACCCGCTGGGCTATCGCTCCGGCCCCAGAGAGGCAAGGTTCTTGAAAGCTCCAAGGCAGGAGTCATCATTGCAACTACCTTTAGAAAAATAAACTCCATCACATCCTCTGTTGTTTGCCTCACCTCTGAGCCTTTGTTGTACAGCAATCATGATTTCCATCCAGCGATATCCTGCTGAGTGGAGTCCGTCAGAAGGAAACGGACAGGTACAGAATGAGCTCTCTCATATTGAGGCCTTAAAGATACACAGAAAGGAGCAACAAAAGACCAAAGGCAACACAACAGCAGAACTGTGCCACACAGTTGAGGAGATAAAAATCAACACAACAGGAAAACTGAGCCACACAGTTGAGACCAAAGACAACAGAACAGAACTGATCCACACAATTGAGTTTGCAGGGAGCAGGATTGAAAAGTCAAAGCATTTGGGGACCTCAGGGAAGGGAGATGGGGATGTTGGTGACGGGTATGGGGTGGGAATTCTGTACACAGGACACCATCATTAACAGTAAATCATAGTACCTCAATCAATTAACAACCAAGAAGCTGAACATGTACAGAAACATTCTTAGCACTTACTAACAATGTGTACTAATAAAAAAAATTATTAGTGAAAGAAGGACTTTTTTAATTCACACACAATAAACAAAGCAATGACTCTGCCCTCAGGATATGACTGAAAACATCTCTTTCAGGGAGAAAACTTCTGTTTTGATCAGAAGTTAATGAAAACAAAATCTCCAACTCAGGATCCTTCAGGTCTGATGGGATGAACCATCCACTGGCCTGTCTCCAGCTCTGTGAGTTCCCGCCTTGTTCCTCTTCCTCTTGCAATTATTCTCACACCACAGCTCAGCCTCTGGCCTCGCACGTCTGTGTCACAACACCAGATGAGTTGGCGCAATGGGTGGCAGCAGTGGTTTGGAACTCTTCCTAAACCAGACTGGCTGGCAGCAACAGCATTACCCGTGAAGAGGACAAGCCACAGCACCAAGTCTCGCTGAAGTGAAAGGAAACACATCTCTAACTCAGCTTATTCTTAGCCAGATCCTAAATATACCCACAGTCACTTCAGTCCCTTCAGGATGGGAGGACAGGCACCACGGTCACTGGGGTGGAGGCAGCTCACCTTTGTGGATTTCACATACACCGGAGTGTGGCCGGGATGGAGGATTCTCTTAGAGCAGGAGCAGGAGGGATGTAACAACATTATGGTGTAGTTAATGCTGCTATCAATTATGCTGTTATTGATCCCTTGTGCCTAATTGATCAGTGAAACTTGAGCTTAGGCATGTATATACAGGGACTAATACAGTATGCATGGGATTCAGTATGACCTGTGGTCATCCACTGGTGGTCTTGGAATGCCCCCCCACACACACATCCCCAGGATTATTCAGGGACTTCTAAAGTTCATGTGTCAAGTTTGCTTTGGGTTGTGATTGACAGAACCAATACCCACCAGGCTATTTCCTGCTGGGCATGTGACAGGAGATGAAGCAACTGCACCCACTGGGGGTGGAGAGTGAGGGACGGGCTGGAAGACCACAGGGAAATACAAGGAGCAGTGAATGATAAGCGGGAAGGATATTTATTTCCTGTGAGCAAATGAGAGAGAGAGAGAGAGAGAGAGAGAGAGAGAGAGAGAGAGAGAGAGAGAGAGAGAGACCAGCCAGGGAAGAAAGAGACAGCTAGGATGGGGGAAAAGGAGGAATCCCGAGACCTCGACCAAGCCTGGCAGCCTGGGTGGGTCTGGTGTGTGGCGTCCCCTGCTGTGGCATCCTGGCCTCTGGATGAGTAACATGTGGTTTCAGCCCAGCCAGGCCAGCTCCCGCTGCTGGCTCTGCTCTAGACCACCCTCCTGCACGCCCTTTGCTTCCCGCTGTGACTGTCCCCCACACCTGTGTTCCTAGGTACAGCCTTGTCAGCTTGTGGGTTGGGAGATGACAGGACGGAAGTGGACAATTTTGTTTTGCTGCACCTGACCACGCCTTTTTGCCCTTTGGGTCCTAATCAGGTAAAACCTGGCTTGACATCTATTCACGGAGATGAATATTTCCCTAGTCAGGCCACTGGGGGGCTTGTTTCTGCTCGTCCGTATAGTGCTCTGGCTCCCCCGAGTCTCTTTCTCATGTGTGGCACTGTGTTGGACAGCACAGTAGCATGTCTGAGTCAAGACAAACCCACCTGGGGGTAGGGATATTCCATTTGGAAGAAACATCTCCTTAGTCCTATTTAGCTGACCATATGTTGAATCAACAGTGATTTAGAGAGCTGGGTTATATTTTAAAAGTTTTATTTTTTTATTTTTTGGACCACCTCAGCAATGCTCAGGGCTTACTCTTGGCTCTGCACTCAGGAATCACTCCTGGTGGTGCGGGGGACCATATGCGATGCTAAAGATTGAACCTGGGTCAACCACGCTACACGGCAAGCACCCTACTTGCTGTACAATCTCTCTCCAAGAGCAGACATCATCAAACTGTGTTTTACCTGTTTTTGTTGTTTTTTGTCTTTTTGTAAAGTATGGCAACAAAAGTCTGGCTGTGTGACTTGCATGACCATCTATGCCCGCACATGCATAGTCACAAAGCTTTGATATCTTTGGGGTCTACCTGAGCTTCTATCCATGGGCCCTCGCCACACTTTAATCTCCCAGTCAGGACCCGGCACAAAGCAGAAGATGGAACATCAATCTTTCTCCCTGTCCCTCCAACTGAGCCCCTGGGGAACCCTGCCTTTGGGGGTGTGGGGCTGCCTGGGCCTCCCACGTGGTGGGGAGGGCAGGAACCAGGGGTCACCTCATGAGGGAGCTGCTCTTCCTCTCTCTGCTCTCCTAAATGCTACTGCAGATGATGAGGCTCATCAGGTGGGGGAGATGCTAGTGTCTGCCTAGGGGAGGCTCTTGCTCAGAGCCCTTTGCTCCTGAGATTGCCTTGGCACAGAGGCCCCAGCCTAGGGCAGTGCTGGTGTGTGTTGGGGGGTGGGGAGGGCAGGGCAGGCTGAGCCCTGACAAGGGAGTGTGAGATGTGGGGGATGCGGTTTCCGGTCCAGAGAGGGTCATCCTGGGTTTGACCACCAGTGTGTGACCTTGGCAAGGCCAACTTGGGAAGAAGTTGTTTAGCCCTGGCCCGCCACCCCAGCAGAGCCTCGCAACAAGCCAGACGACCCCCACTCCAGGAGGGCCTCCATTTTCCACATCCAGACTTCCCTCTCGTCAGAACTCCACCCAGCAGACCAGCCTATCACAGCTGGGCTCGCGTGGCCGCCCGCACGGTTCATCAATAATTGCTGGATTTAGAGGTGACTACAAGAGTATGCCACCCACATGGCAGAGCCTGGCAAGCTACCCGTGTCGTATTTGATATGCCAAATACCAGTAACAATTATAGACCTCATTCCCATGACCTGATGGAATGGTTTGAGGCTCTTTATGTTCCTGGAGCAAGCAGGTACCCTTGGGCTCTACTTGCATGAGACAGGTCATATGGAGATGTTACTGGTGCCCGCTCGAACAAATGGATGATGAACGGGAAGACAGTGATACAGTGATTTGGTCCATGCAAATTGAAAGTATTTCCTCTTATTGGGGCTGGAGCAGTAGTACAGTGGGTAAAGCACTTGCCTTGCATACAGCCAGCCCAGGCTTGATCCCTGAGTCACATATCGTCCCTCGAGGCCCTGCCAGGAGCGATCCTTGAGTCCAGAGCCAGGAGTAAGCACTGCTTATTTCTGGGTGTGGGCCCAGAACCCCCAAATAAAATGTATTTCCTCCAAATAAAATGCATTTCCCATTGTTAAGGGCGTATAGCAATTGTGCTATGAACCATTTGAAAGGCATCTGGATGCATTAAGGGTAAAAGGTAGCTGAGCTTGATGATTTTAATGAACTTTCAAAGCATTTTCCACACACTACTTTTTACTTGCTTTTAGACCATTGCTGTTTGTCTTCTCTTTACCGTTCTGTATTAATACAGTTTTGATCTACCTGCGTTCATTTAGATCTACCTATACTCATTTTTTTTTTTTTTGCTTTTTGGGTCACACCCAGCGACGCTCAGGGGGTTACTCCTGGCTCTGCACTCAGGAATTACTCCTGGCGGTGCTCAGGGGACCATATAGGATGGTGGGGATCGAACCCAGGCCGGCAGAGGCTGGCCACGTGCAAGGCAAACGCCCTACCCGCTGGGCTATCGCTCCGGCCCCTACCTATACTCATTTTATCCAGTTTTGTTGGCCTTGATCATGAATGACAGTGAACTGACAGTAAAGCAACGAAGCCCGTGTCTTTTCTGGAGGGTTCTACAAGGGATGTCTCTAGACTAGTCACAATCTAATTTCCCTGATTGGCCTTTGTTCACTTTGCTGCTGAGTTTGTGATCCAAGGTTGACAAAAATGTTCTGAACTTCCAGCAGAGGCCTGACTGACAGTATAGGGGATAAGCCGTCTTACATGCAGCTGACTTGGTTCAATCCCCATCACCCAATATGCATCCAAGTCTGGAGGGATGGCTGAGCACAGACTCAAGAGTAAGTGTGGTTCTCTAAAACAAAAAACACACAAACAAAAAACAAAACAAAACAAAACAAATGAACTTTCAGGACCAGCCCAACAGAGAGGCAGGTCAAGTTGCAGAGCTAGAACCCAATCAGCCCGGGCATGTCTGCCAGCCGCTCGGCTCTGCCACGACTGTGCCTACTTACTGGCCTCCTCTCCTAAGGCGGGCTGGCTCGGGCTGGGGCTAAGCTTCAGGGGTTCCAAAGCTCTGCACCCTGACCCCTCATTCCCCACCCCCGCCTCTGGGGAACCAGCTTCCTGCCTCAGCCTTGGGCCTCCCACCTCCGGACCTCCCCTCGCACTCCAGCTGCAGTTTGAGCACCCGGTTCTGGAAGGGTGCTCCACCTGTGGGACCTGGAGCCTTGCCAATGGGACTTGGAGGTGCAGCTTCACTCAGCCTCTTGGGGAAGAAAAGGTGCTGGGTCGAGGGAGTGACCAGGGGGTGGAGCCCTGACCTGTTTATAGGACTGTGTCTTCTCTGAGCTGGCAGAGTCCCATCCCATTGGAAAAGGCACTGATCCTGGAGAGCTGGAAACGCCATGGAGAGACTGGCCCCGGGGGGACCACCTGGCCACCCTCACCAGGTAACAGTGTGGCCAAGCCTGTGGGCAAGGCCTGGGGCCAGCACGGTAGAAATGGAGGGGTGGCTCCAGGTCTGGATGCAGCAAAGGTCCTAGATCTGGGGTCCTAGCCAGGACCTAGGGTGGGGAGGGGACGGGCAAGGGTCTGTGTCTGGGGGTAGGGGTGAGTGTAAGGAAGAAGGGATGGAGCCCCAGAACCAGAGCCTCCTCCACTCTCCTCTGAGTGACGAGCTCCCTCAGACATATGGGCTGCATGTCACACACTCACAAACCCAAGGCCCACAGCCCATCCTCACGGGCAGGGCACTTTCGGCACTGGCTAGATCCCAGGGACCTCACTGTGTGTCTGAGGAGCCCTAAGAGCCAACCCTCCTCCCACATCAACTAATTACTAGGTCCAAGAACTGTGTGTCTGTGATGGGGCCACAGAGGCCTGTGAACCACTCATGTGCTACCCTGCACCGGGCAAACCCGCCACCTCGTTCCCCTGGAGAAAGTGGGCAGCACTTTCCCGCCACCCTCTGCCCAGCCCACCCAGTGGTCAGCTGAGCTCGGGACCCTAGGCTCAGTAGCCTTGGGAGTCTACCCCCTGCCTCCAGCTTGTATCTTGGGGCTGCCTGAGCTCAGAAAGAAGTCGACCCCCACACCCCCACTCCTCAGCAGCTTCTTTCTTGCCCTAACAGTGGGGACCGAGCATGGTTTGGAGGTAGGGATCAAACCTGCCCCAGTGGCGGGTCTGAGCTTGTCCTGGCAGCAGAGTGGGGCTGGAAGGACAGGCTGGGCGCCTGGGACTCGCCTGGGAGGGGCCCTGCTGCCTGGGCCGGGAGCAGTTGCTCAGACTGAGTCAGGAGGTGCCAGCCCCAGTCTGTGCCAACTGATCCCTCTCCCCCAGACCCTCCGCTGCCCCCGACCCCACAAAGGGGAGTGATTCCTGCTCACCTTCCTCTTCCAGAGAGACCCCGTGATCTCAGTCTGGAGAGTCCAGACTCTGCTGTTCCCCTGGCACCTCCTCGTGTTGGGCAGGATGCAGGGGAGCTGGTGTGTGGGCCTGGTTGGAAGGCAGAACATTGGTTAAAATATCCAGGATACCCAAGGAGGTGCACCCAGGATCCTGTAGGATGCCATGGAGACCCCCGCATCACCCCTCAGGCGGTGAGAGGTTTGGGGACATGGCCAGAGTTCGCTGAGAACTGGGTTTAGGCTCAGAGCCTGCTTCACTGCCCCCTCCCCGTGGGACCCTCACTGTGGTGGTGCCATGGCCCCTTCTCTGGGGGCTCCACCTTAGCAGGTCCACCATGGAGAGTGTGCAGTGGGGAAGGTGGGCACTAGTGGATGGGGGCTTCTGGAGAAGAGAGGTAGGCTTCAGGTCTCTCCTTAGGCCTGGGGGCTGGCTGGAGAGCAAGCAAGACCCCTTAGTAGCCGCCAGCGGCTGTAGAGCACCCCCACAGGCTGCAGGGCAGAGACTGACCCAGCCTGAGCCGAGCAGTCCCCATGGGACTTCAGATCCTGGATCTGATCCTGGATCCCATCAGCACCTCCTCTGTGGTGGGAAGGTGGGAACCTGGGGTCAAAGGTCATGGGAGTCCCTCCTCTGGAATCAGGTACAGTGCTGCTAGAGTTGTCCCCAAGAAGAGTGAATGAACCTTGCTGTGGAGCTTGAGCAGGTGGGCACGGGGGGGGGGGGAGTTAGGCTGTGTGGCACAGTGTGGGCTGCAGGGGGTGGTCCCCAGGGCATGGAGCCACCGCAACCCCAACCCCCTACTCCTAGTAGGGAGTCCTGAGGGGCCTGCCTGGGGGCAATATAAAGTGGCTTCGCTTTATTTGGGGCGGGAACACCCAGCAATGTTCAGGGGTGCTCCTCACTCTATATTCAGGGATCACTCCTGGCAGTGCTCGGGGACCATATGAGATACCGGGATAGAACCCAGGTCTGCTGTGAATGCAAGGCAAATGCCTTCCTGCTGTGCCATGCTCTCTCCACCCCAATAACTGTGTGTGTTAAATAAGGAGGCAGAGGGACCAGAGCAATAGTCCAGTGGGTAGGGCCTTGCACGCGGCCAGCCTATGCCGGCCCAGGTTTGATCTCCGGCATCTCATATGGTCCCAAGAGCACCACCAGGAATAATTCCTGAGTGCAGAGCCAGGAGAAACCCCTGAGCATTGCCGGGTGTGACCCAAAAAAGAAAAAAAAATAAGGAGGCAGAGTAATAAGTGTGGTTTTATTAAATGTGCTCTGGTCAAATGGAATTATTTGGAATTAGTGCATTTTTGCCCCTCAAGGTGTTGCAGGTGTGGCTGTGGTCCCCGGCTGCATCAGCAGGTCGCAGAGAGGACAGGCTTGTCCACACCCATGGCTCTGCCCTGTGGGCCCTGGATGGTTGATGGTCTGACATAGAAAAGGACTGGGCCCCCTGGGTGAACCCAGAGCCACAGAAGAGCCTGGCAAGCTACCTGTGGTGTATTCAATATGCCAAAAACAGTAACAATAATGGACCTCATTCCCAACGAATGGAGACGTTACTGGTGCCCGCTAGAGCAAATCGATGAACAACGGGAAGACAAGTGATACAAGTGACAAATGATGCCACCGTGAGATGCAGTTACCAAGATGTTCATGAATGCGTTTCAGTCAAACAGTGTTCCAGCACCCATCCCTCCACCAGTGCACATTTCCCACCACCAATGTCCTCTGATTCCCTCCCCTGTCCCCAGCCTACCTCCATACTCCATAGCAGGCACTTTTCCTCTCTCTCTCTCTCTCTTTCTCTCTCTTTCTTTCTCTCTCCCTCTTTTCTTACACAATCGTGGTTTGCCATACATACATTTAGGAGTTATCATGTATATCCCTTTGCCTACATTCAATGCTCAGTTCTAGTCTGATGTTACCATTTGCAACAATTAGTAGAACACTAGTATATATTTATATCCCACCAATGAATGCAGTCATTTTATATCTGTCCTTTTCATTCTGACTAATTTCACTAAGCATGATAATCTCCATGTCCATTCCTTTGTAGGTAAATTTCATGACTTCATTTTTTTCTGTCAGAAGCAGCAGTAGTTTTTTTTTTTTTATTTTTTTTTTTTTTTTAAAAAGTATTTTATTATATCACCATTAGATATACAATTACAAGATGTTCATGGTTGAATTTTTTGTTCTACAGTGTTCCAACACCCATCCCTCTACCCCTACCCATCTCCACCACCAATGTACCCACCTTTCTCCCCCTTCCCCAAGCCTGCCTCCATGGCAGGTTCTTTATCTCCTCTTTCTCTCTCACCTTCTCGCTTCCCTTTCTTACACATTGTAGATTGTAATATATTCTAGATATATTATAGCTAAAAGGACAAAGAACCTCCGGCTCCGGGGCACAGCTCTTCGACTCCACCGTTCTCCCTGCATTAACATATGCCTCAGAGACCTGGGCCCTACGAAAAGCAGGATGAGAATGCTATTCGGGTCTCCCAGAGAGGAATCGAAAGAGCTATGCTTGGAATATCACGTCTCACTCAAGTGAGAGAAGGAATCCGGAGTTCTGACCTCTGTTGCTATTCCAGAATCAGGGACGCTGTCTCATTTGCCAAAGCATCGAAAATCAGATGGGCTGGACATGTAATGCGATTTGGAGACAACCGCTGGACTAGAGCCATTACCGACTGGATCCCACGGGATGTCAAAAGATCACGTGGCCGCCCACCTACAAGATGGTCAGACTTCCTTGTTAAGACCCTGAAGGAACGGTTTGAGGCTCTTCATATTCCTGAATCAGCCAGATGCCATTGGGCTACATTGGCACGTGATAGGGTCCAATGGAAATGTTACTGGCGCCCGCTCGAGCAAATCGATGAATAACGGGATTCAAGTGATCAAGTGATCAAGTGATATTCTAGAACATGATTGGTTCCACTAGTTTGATTACCAGGTCCGGACCACGAAAATGGCGACTATTATGGTGAGCAAGTCTCATCTGGCTGCTTCCGAGGCCCTACAGAGGTGATGAGCCCACTCCCAAAACCCATCTTGCCTCCTGGGAGCTTCATGGTCAGCTGAGCTGCGAGAGAGCAGAAGCAGCAGTGTTTTAACCACTGCTCTGCCTTCCAACCAGGCCAGGCTGAAGGTCCCTTAGGCAAAGCCAGATGAGCCCCAATTCTCTTGGGGAGGAGATCAAGACAGAAGAGCCTTTACCTATCAGGATAGCATTGCCCTCTGGGCACCTAAGGGGACCCGACCCCGTGGACTCTTCCCAGGGTTCCCTTTGCCCGACTCCAGCACTCACCATTTGTACTTCTGGGACCTGCAGAGCCCTTTCTGGGGACTCACCTGCACCCTCCCAGCCTAGGCCATGCTCTTTCCTCTAGCCCAGGTTTCTGTAGCCCACCAGGCTCAGGTCTGCACACACCCAGAACCTGGCTCTCTCCTTGGCTGCAGGGACACAGCTGTCTGCCATGCTCATTTCAGGCCTCAACTGCAAGAGCTTCTCACAGGAAGCACAGCAGGGGCCTGGGAAGGGCTGTGTGTCTGCGACAGGGGAGAGCAGGCATCTCAGAAGCAGGGTCCTGGTGATACTGAGGGTCTCAGTGGTCAGGAGAGGGGATCCCCGCTGTGCCCCATCCCTGGCAGGGCTCAGTCACACCCTGCCTTCCCTCTGCCCCTGCCTCCTGCAGCGGGCCTTCCTCCTCCTCAGCTGTCTGTGAGCTGAGCGACCTCAACAGCCTCTAAACACACAGGAACCAGAGCGGGAGAGATAATGCAGTGGGTAAGGCCCTTGCCTTGCCACATAGACGTTCCAGGTTCGATCCCGGGCACAGCATTTGGTCCCCCAAGCACCACCAGGAGCGATCCCCGAGCACAGAGCCACGAGTAAGCCCTGAAACCCAGCCCAGGGTGGCCCAAATAAAAACCCAAATAAATTTCTTCCACCCACCCTTCTTGGGGAGAGTTAGACACGCTTCTCTATTTCACACCCAAGAGTGCAGAGATGGCTGAGTCTGGGCCTGGGCCCCACCGTGGGGCTCTGCAGGCTCAGCTTCCAGGGCAGAGGGCAGGATGGGAGTCTGGGCAGCAGGACATGCTTCATCAGAAGGCTGCCCCCTTTGGAGCACTTGGGGCAGTGGGGGTGAGGGAGGGAGGGCCAGAGTGACCTGTCCAAGGTGGAAACTGCTTGCGTGCTTCCGGCTATTTGCTTTCTCCACTCATGGTGAGGCTTTCCAGAAAGACAGGGACAGGGGGTCTGGCACATCCCACCCCCAGGAGCTCTGCTCTCTACCTCCCCCGCCAGAGCCAGGGCCCCAGGGATGCCCCAGGGAGGTCTGGCAGCATGAAGAGCTGGCCACAGGCTGGGGCTCTGGGTTGCAGGGCCCATTGAAGGTTATTTCTCTGCAGGAGGAGGAGGAGGAGGAGGGGATGAAGGAGGAGGTCTCTGCCTGTTGCCGACTCACCGTGAGGGTGTTGGAGGCCCGGAATCTGCACCGGACAGACCTGCGTGAGTGCCCTGGGTGCCTGGCTAGGATGGCTGGACCCCACAGGAAACATACAGATGCCTCGGGCCAGGAGTACACCTCCAGTGGCCCCTGAGAGGCCCCAGGAGGGGAACAGGGAGCTCGATCTGCTCTCACCACGGTGCCTTGGCCTTGGCAGTGAGCGAGGCAGACCCATATGTGACCCTACAGCTTCCAACAGTCCCTGGAACGAAGTTCAAGACCAAAACAATCACCGACTGCTGTCATCCGGTGTGGGATGAGGCCTTCAGCTTCCCTGATCCAGACTCGTGTCAAGGTAAGGCCAGACCCCTCTGTGCCCCCCCACCTAAGTAGCAGGTTCCCTGCCCGGTTCCTCCGGCTGGAACTCACCTCACTCTGAAGAGCTGGGAAGCATGTCTGAGCCCCAATACTGATATTCTGGGAGTGAAAGCAAGAAGACCCCTCCTGCTGGCTGTGAGCTCTCCTTGGCCAGCTGCACCCACTCTGAGCCCAAGGGCAGAGAGAATGACTCCCTACATGTGCCTAATGCACAGTGCGGGAGGGCGGAGCCAGCAAAGCACGGGAGTTCTCTGAAAGATTTTTATTGTTTTATCATAACAGAAGTTAGCTGAGTTGTGCCCAGCAATAGGGCACATACTGTGTGTGGTTTGATCCCTGGTACTACATATGGTCCCCTGAGTCAGGCCAGGAGTGATCCCTGAGCAGTCAGGAGTAAGTCCTGAACACAGCTGGGTGTGGGCCAAACAAGAAATTAGCTGTGATAGGGTGACATGGAGGATTTTGCTGGATTTCCTTTTGCTGCTTCAAAGTTCTACAGTTATCTTGAAATGCAGAGTGTGCAGGCAGGGGACCAGATTGATAGCACAGCGGGAAGAGCCTTGCATGCGGCTGATCCAGGTTCTATCTCTTGCATCCCGTATGGTCCCCTGAGCACTACCAGGAGTAATTCCTGAGCAAAGAGTAAGGAGTAACTCCTGAGCATCTCTGTGTGTGACCCAAAAAAAAGCAAAAAAAAAAAAAAAGTGTGCAGGCAAATAGGAAGGAAGGGGTGAAACAGATGGGCTCACCAGCTCTGAGTAAATGCTGGCTCCCTTAGGGAGACTGTGGGGTCCTGAGCTGACCTCACAGTAAAGCAGGTCAGAGCCAGAGAGACAGTACAGTGGGTAGGTACAGCAGGATAGTACCAGGGGGCTTGCCTTGCACGTGGCCAACCTGGCTTCAGTCCCTGAAATCCCATATGATCCCCTGAGCTCACCAAGAGTGATTATTGAGTGCAGCCAGAAACAGCTTCTGAGCACTGCCAGGTGCGACCCCCCAAACCAATAAATAAACAAAAATAAAGCTGGTCATAAGGGATTATTTCATTTCCCGTGTACCTAAAAGTTTTGTTTCAGGCCATGGAGATGATTTAAGTGGTAGACCATGCTGAGCCTGTGTGAACCCCCCGAGTCCGGTTCTGGTATGCACAGCCCCCAAACCCATGGACCAATACTACCAGGCGGCACGAGCTCTGCCAGGACTGGCTCCTATGAAAACACACGCTTGCTGTCCACCCCTTCATTCAATGTGACATGGGCACGTGGAGTGAGCACGTGCCCTTGGAGAAAAGGCTCGGGCAGGCTTACTCCACACAGGGAAACCACAGGGCTCCGTTTACGGGTCTAGATAAAGCAGTGGGACAGGAATGCCTGTGATATGCTAAGTTACTGTTTCTGGTGCCTAGAATGTTCTGGAACTGACTGTCTATGACGAGGACTCAGTCACGGAGGATGACGTCTGCCTCCAGTTTCTCTATGACCTGTCAGAAGTGCTCCCAGGCAGGCTGCTCCGGGAAAACCTTCTCCCCAGGTGCCTACAGCGGCCCCTCCAGGCTCTGTGTGTGTGTGTGTGTGTGTGTGTGTGTGTGTGTGTGTGTGTGTGTGTGTGTGTGTGTGTGGTTGGGATGCAGAACTTCCTCCTATCCCAGAGAACATGACTCGGGCCCTAACCCCTGTTTCCGCCCCTCCTCCTGCTCACTATACAAATCCTCAGTAACTCTCTCCCGGGGTGAAAGCTGGGGTGGAAGAGGGCAGAATATGAAGAAGCTGAGGGTAACCCTAGGCCTCTCTTGGTCACAACCCATTCCTCACTGTAGACTAGCTGACTGGGGAGAACGTCTCTCCCTAAGCCTCGGTTTCCCCATCTGTGAAAGGGAGAGGCGTGGGTGGTACCACAGGCAGCACTCCCGTGAGGGTGCTGGGGATGGCGACGTGCCCCTGAGAGAGCCGCGTGGCCCTAAAGGGACGTGTGACAGTCGGAAACTTGCTCGTCTGCTTTCAGGGACAGGAAGAGCTGGATGTGGAGTTCCTGATGGAAACCACGTGAGTGGCTCCGGACCTGGACCGTGTTTCTGGAATCCTCTTTGAGGCAGCCTTTCCTATTGGCCCATCCCACCAAGATGCTGCCCTCCTCTCCTCACCCCTGCAGTCAAGGGGGTGGGGGTGGAGGGTCCTCTCAGAGAAATTAAGGAATGCCTGTGCTTTCTTTCCCATCCCCAGCCATTCTTAACTCTAAGGAGCATTTCCCTTCACCCTGTATCATGTCTTGGATTAGAGACCCGCTTGGTGGCAACAGGGGTCCTCCCCAGGGCTGAGAGATGGGGCTGGGCAGGCCAGTGCTGGGAGCACACGTGGACTCTGGGTGGCTTGATTTTCCAGGTCGGACCACCTGGAAACCCTCATCACCAACGGTGTCCTTGTGGTAATTACCTCCCCAGGCTGGCGAGGGGGTCCCAAGGGATGGGCCCCAGAGTCTTTGGTTGTGGGGGGGAAGGGAGAATGGGGTATTTGAGACAGAGGGTCAGGCAGTGCTGGGTTTTGTGATGAGACCACCCAAGACTTTGCAGCTGAGGTAAGGTCTGGCTCAAGGCAGGATGAGGCGAACCTGGGGGGTCTTGATTCTAGGGGCTCCGGATAGATGGTCTTTAGATACTTTTGATGGGTTCACAGTCCTGAGCGGGGCAGGAAGGGCAGGCTGAGCCATGTTCATCAGTGACTCTGGGTTAAGGGACGGCACAAAGGGAGATTCTTAGGAGTCCACTGGGTGCTTTGAGGTGGGGGGTCAGTGGGTCAGTCAGTCAGCGTTTCCCTTGGGTCAAGAGACAGTGCTGGTCAATTCTCCTAGGGCACAGCAAACTCAGGGGGCTGCATGGGCTTGCAGTGTGGGGTGGGGAGAGGCGCCTTGGGAAGTCTTGACTCTGAGAGTAGTCCCTGATAGGACACGGGGCTGGGCCTTGCCTGAGGGGGGCACCTGGTGCAGGGCTGGCATTGAGGGGCTGCCATTACTTTCTCAAGTATGCATCCAAACGGTTCAGCCCCCGCGCTGAGCTGCTGAGAACCCCTGCCTTAGGCCAGAGTTGGGGGAGGGGGCTCAGCCTCCTGTCCCACCTGCTTCCCATTTCTTGCTCCACGTGTGGTGAATTTGGAGCATTGGAGATGGGGGATGGTCTGTGGTCCCTCAGCTCCCCTGCCAGAGCCTCTTGCCCATGACGTGGTCTGCCGCAGGCCCGAGAGCTGTCCTGCCTGGATGTGCGTCTGCACAGCGTGGAGGGCGCGACTGTGGTGGCAGGTGAGACCTGCTTAGAGCCAGCTCTGGGGGACATGGGGTGCTGGGAAACTGCTCAAGGTGGCGGTGGGCAGAGGGTACAGCTGGGAGAGAGAGGGGCACTATGGAACTAACCACCTAGGGGAGCCCTTTGCAGAATCTTGTTCCTCAGGGTCCAGCTTTCTGAGTGGCCTCAGGCCCAAGCATTACTGCTGGCTCTCTGGGCAGAGCTGGGCTTCCAGACTCTCCCCAGCCCCCATTTTTAAAGAGGGGATAATGGACTTTGTTTCCATACCTGGCCGTTCCTGGGGTCTACTCCCAGCTCTGTGCTTTGGGCCCACATGGTACCAGCCAGGCTGGCCACATGCAAGGCAAGTGCCTTATGCCTGTGCTCTCTCTCTAGCCCTGGGTTTTCAGATTCTTGCTCCCTGCTTGCTAATCTGACCACTCTCTCCCCAGACCAAGGTAAGCTGGAGCTGGAGTTGGAGCTGAAGGGGTCTTACGAGGACACACAGACTTCGGCTGGATACAGCCTCTTCCTTGCACTTCCACCACCTGGAGGCCCAGGAGATGGAGCTGAGTGCGTGCCTGAGGGTGGGTCTTGCTCCAGAGCTCTCCCCTGAGTGCTAGTCCAGCACTGTCCCCCTGTGAACACCCCCTCCTCCCCCAGTGGAGGCCAGAGCCCCACAGCTTAGCAGCTTCCCCCTCAGACATGGTGCCGAGGCATGGTGCTGAGACCTTGGCAGATGAGAGGACCCCAGAACCCTGCTGGGGCTGGCTGCAATGCCACTTCAGCTGGAACCCCGCCATGATCCTCCAGTCTGTGCCCTGCGGTGCCTGGCCTGCCCACTCACCGCCTCCTGTGCCCTGAGCCTCCTCACAATGTTGCAGCCACACTCGCCTCTTCTGTCTCTCCAATACGGCCAGTTCTTCCTTGTCCCCAAGCTTTTTCCCCTTCTTCATTTAAATCTCTGCGTTTCTTCAGAGGGTCCCTTCTTGCCACTCCCCTCCCATCTTGAATGTACCCTTTTGGGGGCTGGAGTTCAGTGGGTTTGAACCAGATGTGAGTTCTATTCCTGACCCCACAGTGCCTCCCAAGCACTGTCTTGAAGGCCCCCCAGAGTCTCTGGGAGTAGCCTGGGAGATGCCCCACCCCCAAACAGCACCATGTTCTTGGGCTCTTGCGCTCAACCACTGACCCTGCTGGCAAAGAATCACGGTGAAAATCCTTGATTTTCATGAAAATCCTTGATTTCATGGTGCACGGTGAAAATCCTGAGCACCATGTGGAAGCAATCCCTCCCCAAATAAAAGCATACGCTCATTTAGTAACTATCCCATCACACTCTTGTTTCCCTCACCACCCTTACTAACATCACAAAACAGGCCCTGTTTATAAACTCTTATGCATAATTCAGTTAAAAACAAGAATTAACTAAATATTAGCCATTGCACTAAGTATATGGTAGGTCTAATTTTTTATCATTTAAAAATTTTGAAATATTTCAAACAAAATAAAACTGGGGCCAGCCAGAGAGATAGTGCAGTGGGCAAGATACTTGGCTTTTATGCAGCCAACCCCAGTTTGATCCCCAACACCAAATAAGCATCCCTGAGCACAGCCAGGATTAATTCCTGAGCCCCTGCGGGGAGGCCTGCAAAGCAAAGCCAAACAACTCCAAAACTATTGTTCAAAAATGTTGGGATAACTTTGATCCTCAGAAGGAGACTGTCTGCCTAGATCTCTGTCTAGATAGTCACTAAGGATTTGTTGGATGGATAAATGAATGGATAATTATTTCCTTCTAGCGCTCCAAAAGAAGTGTATGGAACTCAGACAACTCAGCAGGACATCTCACTGTGCCCCTCAGCTCCTTGGCCAGGGAGAAGAAAGTGACCATTGACATTCCTACCACAAATGTAAGTGGCCTCAATTGAAGTGGACCTGTCAGGGAGATAAAGATGGAGGGAGCAAAGCCCGCAGGCAGTACCTGTGTTCCATGCAGGTTTCCAAGTGGGGCCTCTTGTTTTATTACAGGGCCCACGAGTGAACATGCAGCTCCAGGCCGAGAGCTGGTAAGGGACAGTCACGTCCGTGGATGGCAAGGCATGGCCACGGGGCTGGGTCACTGTGCCGAGACAGGGTCTTTACACCTGGGAGCTGGGCAGCTATTTAACTGTTGCTGGGGCATTGGCTCTCAAGGCTGAGCTGAACAGATGTCCGTGACCTCAGATCTCCATCACTGCAGCCCCAAGGAGCTGGCTGTGCACCTGGGCTTCGACCTATGCGTGGAGGAACAGGCTTTCCTGAGCAGAAGGAAGCAGGTGGTGGCCAAGGCTTTGAAGCACGCCCTGCAGCTGGACAGAGACCTGCAGGAGGATGAGGTTTGGGGGTGCAGAGGCTATTCACCAGGGACTCTAGGAAATCCCCCCCATGATACTCCAGTCAGTGTAGACTGGGAAAAGGCATGATGGGGGTGAGGGAGTCTGGGTGCGTTCTGGGGTTCTTATTCCTTCTGGTGCTCTGCCCTTTCCACCGTGTGGCTGAGCTGTAGCTTAAACCCGACCCTATCAGGAGCTTCCTCCCTCGGGGACAGGCGGCAGCTCTGTCCTATTGGTATAAAGTCAGCCTATGCCCATGTGCCCTGCAGGTCCCTGTCGTGGGCATTGCAGCCACAGGGGGAGGTGCCCGGGCCATGACCTCCCTCTATGGCCATGTGTTGGCCCTGCAGAAACTCGGCCTCCTAGACTGTGTGACCTACTTCAGCGGCACCTCGGGTTCTACGTGGTAAGGCGTTGGAAACTTTAGGGGCACAGAGGGAGCGGTGTGTGGGGAGTCCTGAGTATGAATGATGGGGCGAAGGGCGCTCTCAGAAGGGTGAGGACCAGCCATAGAGCAGCTGCTGTGAGTGAGGCCACACCCAGTGTGTTTCCAGATGCTACTGAAAAGGTGGAAGGTAGGAGATTCATTTTAGCCTGAGCAACACCGCCCACTAGATGGTAGACCTTGAGCAATTCATTTCCTCTGATTCTCAGCTGACTCAACTCCAAAGAGGGGTGGTACACATAAAATCCCCAATGGGAATGGAATGGGTGGGCCCAAGCAAACACTTCCTATTTCTGACTCATTCCAGGAACTCCAAATTAAACCAGGGTCAGCCATGTACATTAACCCCTATTCTATCTCTCCAGCCCTGGTCACTCTTGTTGTCATTAACTCCTTTAAACCTCACAGTATTCTCAAGAGTTTATTTTTCTTATTGCCCCAGTAATATATATCAAGAATTCTTAAATGATAGATTGTGACCCCCTCCAATACAGAATGATCGGGGTCATGGCAATTTTATTTTAAAATAAATTTCTTGGGGTCACTGCAATAGCACAGCAGGTAGGGTGTTTGTTTTGTACACAGCCCACCCAGGTTTGATTCCTCAGCATCCCTTATGGTCCTCTGAGCCCTACAGGAGTAATTTCTGAGAGCAGAGCCATGAGGAAGCCCTGAGGATCGCCAGTTGTGGCCCAAAAAAAAAAAAAAAAAACAACAAAATTCTTTATGAATTAGAATCAGTAAATGTTTGACTTGTATGCTTATTTTCTGTACTGATATGCCTCAGTTGGTATACAAATTTCTCAGAAGGAAAGAGGTTACGAGTGAAAAAAGCTTAAGAAGCCCTGGTATAGGTGAGGCCATTGAGGCTCAGACAGACTATATCACTAAAGCCAGCATCGCTTGCCACACTCACCAGCCCTGTCATGAGTGGGATGTTTCATGCCTGTGGATCCCACTGAAACACAGGGGAAAGGGAGTGAACGCTTTGGAGGAGTTTCGGCAGCAACAATTAGCCAGTTGAGTTTTAGGCGTAAGGCCAGGCTTATGATGATGAGAGTAAGGTCCAGAAGCCTGCCTCACGATTCAGTAGCAGTACTCACATGTGCTGGCTGCTTGCCACGTGGTCCCAAGGAAACCCAGTCTAAGCAGAACTGAGCATGAATGTTAGATAAATGGGGACTTTTTGGAAGGATTCATGTAAATTCGTATTTTTTAAATATTAAATATTTTTAAAATATTTAAATATTATTTAAATATTTAAAATGACTTTTTAAATATTGATAACACATTGAAGATAATTTTGGATAGGCTGCATTTATATACGTATCATCAAACCATTTAAAAATATCTTTATATTTTAAATGTCATTAGTAGAAAATTTGAAATGATACAGATGACCCACATTCTGTTGTTGTTTACGTTTCTGGTTTTGACATAATGCTGCTCTAGAAGGAAAGTCCTGCTCCACCTTTTCCACATAGGCGGGGAAGGGAGGGTAGAAAGAAGGCACTGCAGTGACCCACGGCAGGCCTCAGCCGTCTACTGCCCTGTCCCTTTTCTCACAGGGCAATGGCCCACCTGTATTCAAACCCAGAGTGGTCACAGAGTGACCTTAGGGGGACCCATCAGACATACCCGGGAACATCTGGCTAAGAGCAAGCTAAAGACCTTCTCCCTCGAGCTCTTGGCAAGGTACCGCCGGGAGCTGGAGCAACGCACTGAACAAGGCCAATCCTCCACCTTTGTGGACCTCTGGGCCCTGATGCTGGAGCATATGCTGCATGGCCAGGTAGGGCATCTGGGCCAGCGGGCAGGTGTACACATGGGGTGTGGGCAAGGCAATACATTCTTTGGTCATTAAAGAACACATAATGGAAGATAACAAGTGTTCCCCCCCAACTTTGAGGTGCTTTCTTTGTGAGTCAATTAACTGCCAGGAAATAAAAATTTGGGGGCCAGAACGATAACACAGCGGGTAGGGCATTTGCCTTGCACACAGCCAACGTGGGTTCAATTACCCGGCATCCCATATGATCCCCTGAGCACCGCCAGGAGCAAATCCTGAGAGCAAAGCCAGGAGTAACCCCTGAGCATTTCCGGGTGTGACCCAAAAAAAAAAAGAGAAGTTTGCATCTTCCAAGAGTTATGCAACAGGCAGAGTCAAGGTCAGTACACTTTTGTGCTGTTCTTTACTTAGAGCTGGTGAGATTGCTGCAAGAACTTGGATTTTATTAGATAGCACTATGGAGCGTACACTCCCTCTTCCCTCTCCTTGTTTCCCTTATTAGTACTGTTAAAAGCCCAGACACTGAGGGCTGGAGCCATAATACAACAAGTAGGGCACTTCCTTGCACATGATTAACCTGGATTCCATCTCCGGCACCTCATATGATCCCTGGAGCCCACCAGGAATGATCCCTGAGTGCAAAGGCAGGGAGAAAATCCTGAACATCATCAGGCGTGGTCCCCAAAAAGAAAAATAAATAAAAGGAAGGATTCTTATTTTGGGGTACCAGGGGGCTTGATCAAGAATGTTTATCTTATAAATGAGCCCAAAACAAATGTGCCCCCTAATTTGTTCCTTATGTTTTTGCTGACAAACATGCTTCCAATACTTGGGACTGACCACTATTATTTTTTGGCTTATCTACTTTAAATATAAAAATATATTCTTTTTGCTTAAATGATTATGGTAATCTTCAGACCTAAGGAAGATGCATAAAGAGCAATGTGGTAAATATGCACAATCTCATCAGCCAGACTGAAGTGAAAGACCGCAGGGAGAAGTGAAGTTCCTCTGGCCCCGGCCTAGTCTCCCCATCCCATTTCCTTCCTGCTCCAGAGGTAACCACCATCCCGATATTCCCATGTGCATATCTTAATCTGTACATTTTATTATATAACATAGAATTGCATACATATTTTATATAGCTTCATTGTGTGCTGATGTATTTTGATTAAGTATAACTTAAAATATATCCCCATAAGAAATATATAATATTATTTGCATAGGTGGTTTCTGTGCAAGTCTCCTAGGCACATATGTTAAAGATTCTCTAAGCCTTGAAGATACATGTCCTGCAGTGGAATTGCTGGCCATTGACCAGGCTAACTCACTGGGTGCACCTATCTTTATCTTACCTAGTTCCTGCCGAACTGTTCTCCAAAATGGTTTGTTGTCTGAATTCACGCTCACTCCCCTCACTAACTTTGTACAGTTTAATTTTCTCTACATTCTCTGCAGATTCTAAATTTTTGTTTTGCGTCATGGGTATGCAACGAAAACAAAAATTAGAAACTTTTAATTCTATGACATACATGAATAAGCATGTCATATTGAGGCATTCTATTTATTAGTGAAGATAATTCTTTTCTATAGAAAAAATTAGAAAGAGATGTGAAGAAGAGAAAGAGAGGGACACATGTTCAAAAGGGAACATGAACTTCTTCAAAGAGGAAAAAGCCTGTTTTTGTGTGTTTTTGCCTTTTTCTTTTTTGTCTGTTGGTTTTGGGTCACACCCAGCACTGCTTAGGACTTACTCCTGGCTCTGTGCTCAGGGATCACTCCTGGCGGCGCTCGGGAATGACATGTGGTGCCGGCAATCAAACCTGGCTGTGGAAGCACCTACTCGTGGTGCTATTGCTCCAGTCCTAGACATGCTATCCAAAAGAGAAAACAAGAAAATAAAAATATGCACTAATACAGTCAAGGAATGTACATATGCACATCACTCAAGGAGTAGAAATTTCTAGAACAGTAGAAATTTTACAGCAGCCAAATGACTTCTAGCAGTGGAAGATGTTATTTTGAATATTCACTTTTATGAGGTGCTGGAAAATACATTTTGATCCCAGGTCTTTATTTTTTTTTTACTCTATCTATCTATCTATCTATCTATCTATCTATCTATCTATCTATCTATCTATCTATCTATCTATCTATCTATCTATCTATCTATCTATCTATCTATCTATCTATCTATCTATCTATCTATCTATCTATCTATCTATCTATCTATCTATTTTTGCTCTTTTGGGTCACACCTGGCGACGCCCAGGGGTTACTTCTGGCTCTGCACTCAGAAATTACTCCTGGCGGTGCTCAGGGGACCATATGGGATGCCGGGGATCGAACCCCGGCTGGCATAGGCTGGCTGCGTGCAAGGCAAACACCCTACCCACTGGGCTATTGCTTCTGATCCCAGGTCTTAAGGAGCTTTAATTCCTTTGATCTTTTAGTGATGACTTAATGCAAGGTTAGATGTACAAGATTTAAATTTTTTTTTAAAGAGACTAGCTTAATTGCTTTGTTGTTTACAAGAATAAAAATTCTTATGGTATTATTGGACAACTTAATTTTCCTTAAAAATGGGTACTCAAGTACCTATCTGGAAATTTGGTCTCATTATGAACTTTAAAGTATTGAATCATTTTTTTCTTGGTTATTATCCTTTATGGGTTTTCCTGGGGGGGGGGGGGTGAGGAGGCTGGGTCCACCCAGCAGTGCTCAGAGGTTATTCCTGGCTCTGTGCTCAGGAGTGATCCCATCTGATGGAACTGCTCCTCTGGGTGCTCCGAGGCTGTGAGACACATGTTCTCCACCCCAGGTGGTGGATCAGAAGTTGTCAGATCAGCGAGCAGCCCTGGCGCGAGGCCAGAACCCTCTGCCCCTCTACTCCAGCCTCAACGTCAAGGAGAACCGCCAGGAGACCCTCGACTTCAAGGGTATGGGCCTTACTCCTGTCCACTCCAACCCACCAACATCACACACACACACACACACACACAGAGGCACACACATACAGGTGCAATGCCATCATGTATGTACACATATACACGATGCACAGATATACACACAATGTATGCACTAGGCACAGCACACATGGACACATACATACCCACACATGTGCATACACCCTTCCTGCACCCTGCACATCTCCAGAGAATTGTAACATAAAACTCCACAAGAACCATTCAGCTTCCAGAAGGGCCCATTGGGTAGCCTCAGGGGCTGGTGCCCAAGGAGCTCACTGTGCCGGGTGGGGTGGGCATGGGTGAGGATGCGCCCAAGGGGACAGTTGGGAGGTGTCAACCCAGGAGTCAGCCAGGAGAAGGCTGAGTCTGGGGCTATGGGGGCAATCTTGGTCCCTCATGAGAGCGAGACCCCCAGCGCCCTCAGTCCTGTCTCCTCTCATTCTCGCCCCCACTTAGAATGGGTGGAGTTCTCCCCCATGAGGTGGGCTTCCTCAAGTACGGGCCTTTGTCCCACCTGAGCTCTTGGGCTCTGAGTTCTTCATGGGGCGTCTGATGAAGAGGCTCCCCGAGTCCCGCATCTGCTTTCTGGAAGGTGAGTGGGGTCATAGAAGGCCTGGTTGTCCCCCTGACAGGCCCCTTTCCCGCCTGGACGGAGGAAACTCCTGCCCCGGTCTAGCAGAGCCCCCCATGCCGGCTCAGAGAAGTGGGGAAGAACTGCCTCTTCTGGCCTCACCCCTGGGTGGGAACCCCTGGCGGCAGGGTGCTGGTGGAGCAGGGCCCCGGGGCTGACTATCAGTGTATAGAGATGGCGGGAGGGGTATGGGTATCACTGCACTGAGGCCCGGCGCTGACCATCAGTGAGGTGCTGGTTACCCAGGGATGATCATCAGTGGGGTGGTTGTGGGGCAGGGTGCTGAGGCTCGGGGCTGACCATCAGTGGGTACTGGCCCTCAGGAATCTGGAGCAACATCTTCTCCCTGAACTTGCTGGACGTGTGGTACAACATCACCAGCTCGGGGAAGCCTGGAAGCAGCAAATCAAGGCCAAGATCAGGAAACTGGGTAGGGAGGAAGGGGGCCGGGGCCCCCCCCGCTTCAAAGGGGTGGCAGGATCAGGCACTGGGGTCCTCACTGGCTGTGTGTGTTTCTCTGGGTGCAGAGGGAGCCCCTGTGTCCTCGGGGTCGTCCTCGGGGGGCCTCTTCATGGCTGGGGTCCTCGTGGATGCAGCCTGGCTCAGCGCTGGCGCAGGCGCTGAAGGGTTTCCTGACGGATCGGCCGCTGCATCATCAAGGTTCCAACTTCCTCCGTGGCCTCCAGCTGCACCGTGACTACAGAGGCCAGAAGCACTACTCCACCTGGGCAGGTGCTGGGTGGGCCCGAGTGGAGCCAGGTCATGGGATGGCAGAAACTTCTGTAGCCTCTGCTGGGGTGGACCCCAGAAGTCCAAGGAAGGGCTGGGGTGGATGCCAGGGGACAAGAGGCGGCTTGGGAGGAAAGGGCTGCTCCAACCCTCGCTGCTCCCCACCAGACAGCCCGCTGGACTCCAACCCTAGCCAGCTGACCCCACAGGAGCCGCGGCTGTGCCTGGTGGACGCCAGCTACTTGATCAATACCAGCTGCCTCTCACTGTTCCGGCCGGGCCGCAAGATGGACCTCATCCTCTCCTTCGACTATTGCCTGGACTCACCCTTCGAGGTACACTAGGAACCCGGAATCCTTCCCCCACACTGGGAAAGCTCAGGACAGAGTGGTTAGCGCTCTTGGCCATGGGCTCACACCTACAGGGGAAGGAGTAGTGACCGGTTCTGACCAGGATCCTTGGTCAAGGAGCTGGGCCCCTGGCAGCCATGCTTGCCCCAAGGGAAAGAACTGGACAGAGGCAGGAGACCCTGGCCTGTCCACCTCCACTCCTCTCCCAGTTCCTTCCCGGGGGACTCTGCAGGGGCAGGGGGTGTCGGTGACACAGAGTGGGTCCCCTGTGAGACCCTCTGGGCCCATCTTCCTTGCAGGCGCTGCAGCAGACGGAGCAGTACTGCCATGCCCAGGGGCTGCCCTTCCCCCTGTGGAGCCCAGCCCACAGGAGCGGCGGAGCCCGGGCCGTGCCACCTGTTCTTGGACCCCAGCTGCCCTGAGGCTCCTATTGTGCTGCACTTCCCACTGGTCAACACTGCCCAAAGAGGCCTCCCCGGCTGGTGAGACAGCCCCACACCCCTCCTCCTGTGCTCCCCATCCACACCCCTACTGTGCAGGGGCCGCTGTCACAGTGCTGTCCTTGGTTCTGACCCCAGGTGTTCAGCCTCCTACTCCCTAAGCACTGGGGTTCCTCTGCCCACCTGTGGGGTGGTGTGTGGGGACCCCTGTGTAACCATGGTCTTCCCTGCCACTGATGGGGCACCAAGTAGCTGGAAGAATTCACCAGGACTCTCCAGGCCAGGGCACTTGCATTTGTATGCAGCTGACCAGAGTTCAGTCCCCAGCACCCCAGATGGCCCCGCTAAGTCCCACCAGGAGTAAATCCTGCGTGCAGAGCCAGGAGTAAGCCCTGAGCATGGCTGAGTGTAGGCCAAAAAGGTACAGCCCAGGACAGACACTCCTCTCTCTTGGGTTCCCCTCAACCACGCAGGGACTTCCATAGCCTGTCTGCCATCACCCTTCCTTCTCTGGGAGCCTGTACGCCAGGACCTGTGACATCTACACCCATTCTTCATGCCTTTCATACACACACATGCATGCACACACATACACACATGCACTCACGCCATGTCTCATCCGCTGCCCAGTCTCGCCAAGGCTCATTCTGCCTCTGTGCCCTCTGTTTCTGGCTCTTCTCCAGCATCTGCCCACACTACAGACTCCAGCTTTCCTCTGAACACACACCGCAGAATTCCTCTCCCTGCAGACATTGGTTTTGCAACACCGTTGACTTTCGCAGTCTTCGTGAGCTTTCAGAATCATTCCCTAATCTCAGAGACTTGCTCTGGCTCTTGTCCTACTTGCAGCCAGGCAGACACTCTGGAGTTGACGGACAGCAGGATGCCACAGGAAACATGGGGAGCAGCAAACTCCCTCATGACTCAGGGAGTAGCACACAGCTAATCACACTTAGATGTCTGCGCATCGACTGTAGAGGGCTGAGAGTCTACCCTTTTCATGGGGAGCAGCTTTCTGGGACTGATGCTACACTTATCCCCTGCCTGCAGGTGGCACTCACAGACCCACAGAGCTCCCCGCTGGCCAGGTGAACCTCACTGGGGTGAACTCACCCTATGCCCTGTTCAACATGACCTACAAGGAGGAAGACTTCGACCGCCTGCTGCAGCTCAGTGAGCACAACGTGCGGAGCAGCCGAGACTGCCTCCTGCAGGCCTTGAGGATGGCTCTGAAGCACCGGGCCAGGGCCCCAAGGGTGCAAACTTGAGATCTCTCAAGGACTGCACTCCTGACCCTCTGTATCGCTGGCTGCGCAGGGTTCTCAGGCTCTCCCTGGCAGGGGCCACCTTTGACTGGTCTCAAAGCCCAGAGCGACCTCAGTCCCATCCAGAGTGCTTGTGCACCCGGAGCTGGTTTTTGAGGAGCTGAAAATAAACTCCTCCAGGTTGCAGTGTGACCAGCAGCTGGTCTGAGCAAATAAGCATTCACATGTAATTCTTTGCAGGCCCCTGCAAGGGAACGGATTGGGGTGCAGGCTGTAGCACATGGGTGGTCAGCAGTGTGCAGGGTTTAATGAGGAGGAGGCTCGGGTGGCCTGAGTCCCTTCCACCTCCTTCCTGCCTCCTGTTTTAATCTTATTCCACTGCACAGTCATCCCAGGATTTAATTCATATATCAAATAAGTGGTATGATCGTTATGTGAACTTCTTTTTATAAATCTGCCGGTGCTAAAAACAGTGTGCAACAATTCTATAATGGCAGTGCTAACGCTGTGGAATTTGTCGCTATTTTTGGGCAACATTAGTGAGATATTGCCCACATATCACATAATTCACCCATCTAAAGTGGAGCTGGAGTGATAGTACAGTGGGTAGGGTGCTTGATTTGCTTGAAGCCGACCTGGGTTCGATCCCTGGCATCCCGTATGGTCCTCCCAAGCACACTAGGAGCGATTCCTGAATGTAGAGCAGGAGTAATCCCTGAACACTGCCAGGTGTGCACCCAAACAAACAAATAAATAGAGTGTGCAAGCCAATGACTTTTACTATTTATTCACAGATTTGTGCAGCCACCCCCGCAATCAGGTAATAAAATAGAAGGCTATACATCTCCTTCCTGCTGTGCTTCATGCCCTAGACAACTACTCATTTACTTTCTGTCTCTGTAGATTTGTCTGATCTACACTTTTTCATATAGGCAGGTTCCTACAATTATGGGGTCTCTAGTGTAGCGCTTCTTTCACTCAGCATCCAAAAAAGCAAAAGAAAAAAAAGAATTATTTTTCAATACTGCTACACAGTTTTTTGCTTTGTTTTTTAAGAGGTGGGAATTTGAGCAACATCCAGTGGTCAGAGGACTATGTGGTGCAGGGATCAAATTGGGGTTGGCTGTATGCAAGGCCACTGTCTTCATCCCTGTACTATCTCTCTGGCCCCCAAACTTCAGAGTTTTCCAATTTCATTCCCATTTAGTTGCATCAATTTCTAAGTATTTTATTATCTTTGATGCTATTGTAATGGAATCATTTTCTAAATTTTCTTTTTGAACTGTCATTGCTATTTTATAGAAAATAATTTATTTTTACATATTAATCTTATATCCTACAAAACTTCAGCTTGCTTAACTTTATTATTACTATTAATAATTTATTTTTTTTTCTTTTCCTTCTTTTTATTGATTCTTAGAATTTTCTTGTACAAGATCATGTCATTTGCAAATAGAGATGGTTTTGTTTTTTGCTTTCTGATAAGCACATGCCTTTTATTCCTTTTTTTGGTTTTAGTTGTACCCAAACTACAACCTCCAGTAGGGTTGGGAATATGTGTCAAAAACAGGCAGCTTCTCGTACCTCGTATCAGAAGGGAGCATTTAGCCCTTTAACACTTAATATAACATGAGATATGGCTTAGCAAATTACGTGACTTCATTTTTCCTTATGGTTGAGTAGTATTCCATTATTTATATGTACCATAGCTTCTCTATCCTGTCATATGTTCTTGGACACGTGGCCTGGGTATGATTCCTAGCACCACATATGGCCTTTGAGCACCACCAGAAGTCATCCCTGAGCACAGAGGCAGAGGCAGGGGGTAAGCCCTGAGCACTGCCCATGTGACACCTCCACCTGCAGCAAACACACACGCTGACCAGCTCCCTGGAGATCACTACATTCCCAAGCGGGTGAAGCCAGAACTGGAGTTGAAAAATCAATGCCACACCACCTTGCCTCTTTGGGCACTTTGTTGCATGCTCTACTATTTCCTGAAGTGTGACCTCAGTTAAAAGAGCTGTGTCCAGTACCCTGGGCTCTGGGGAGGTGATCCCTAGGTCCCTGGAATGTCCTGCCCTATGGGGATGGGAGTAGCCTCTTTGCCTGGGAGATTTTGGTTGAGTACAAACAGTGTAGTTTGTGATAGGAGATCTGGAATAGACCTTATCAGCTCTGCCTTCCGCAGAGCTGGGACTGAGAATCTGAACTGACCTCCCAGAGGGCTTGAGCACTGAAGGTCAGTCGTGCAGTGGTATGTGATTCAGTCCCAGGAAAGACTCTGGATGACATACCCATGTGCATTAGAAATGAAGGCCAGGAGGGCTGGTCCACATTGGAAGCTTGTTACAAGTGGCAGGAAGGGGGAGAGGGCAGTTAGGACAGAGAAGAGACCACGCTATGACAATGACAGGTGGAAATGGTCACTCTGGACAAGAATTGTTGGCTTTTTTTTGAGGATCCTGTTTTTGTTTTTTAAATTTTATTTAAAAAACTATGAGATATACAGTTACAAAGCTTTTCATGATTGGGTCTCAGCCACACAGTGTTCCAGCACCCAACCCTCCACCACCCTTCCAATATCCCCAAATTTCCCCCGCCCCCCCAGCCTGCCTCTATGGTAGGTATTTTCAACTTCTTCTCCTATCTCTCCTAGCTCTGTCTGTCTGTATCTCTTTTTCTCCCTTCTCTTACAAATTGTGGCTTGCAATACATACATTTAGGGTTATCACATATATCTCTTTCTGGACAAGAATTGAGGGCTAGGGGCGGAGGCGATAGCACAGCAAGAAGGGCATTTGCCTTACATGTAGCCGACCTGGGTTTGATCCCCCGGCACCCCTATGCTCCCCTGAGCACTGCCAGGAGTAGTTCCTGAGTGCAGAGCCAGGAATAACCCCTAAGCATCACCAGGTGTGACCCAAAAAAATTGAGAGCTAAAGGTAGATAAGGGGGTATATATGATAACCAACCTTACAGTACCTGTACCACAAACCATAATGACCAAGAGAGAGGAAGAGAGACAGACAGAGAAAGAGAATAAAAGTGTTTGCTTAGAGGCAGACTGGGGGTGGGGGAAGGAAGAAAATTGGGGATATTGGTGGTGGGAAATGTACACTGTGAAGGGATCGGTGCTAGAACAATGTTGAAACGCAATTATGGACAAATTTGTCATTATTTATCTCATGATCATTTAATAAACAAACAAAAAAAACTCTGGATGACAAAGGTGAGCCTCCCTTTCATCTGGGCATAAGGTCACGCACTGTGTATGCTGAAGCCAACTCGTCTTTGACTCCATACAGAGAAAATTGCATTTTCACCCCCTACCCTGGGCAACTCTTCCTTGGTATGATTTCAAATTTTGTCTTTTCTCTATTAAAAAGAAATCTAGGGGCGGAGCAATGGCCCAGCGAGTAGAGCGCTTGCCTTACGCGGCCGGCCCATGCCGGCCCGGGTTTGATCCCCGGCGTCCCATATGGTCCCCGAGCACCGCCAGGAGTAATTCCTGAGTGCAGAGCCAGGAGAAACCCTGAGCATTGCCGGGTGTGACCCCCAAAAAAAAAAAAAAAAAATCTATCCTCTAGGGGCCAGAGAGATAGTACAGCAGGTACAGCATTTGCCTTGCATGTGGCCAACCCTAGTTTGATCTCGGCACTGCATAAGATCCTCTGAGTCCTACCAGGAGTGATCCCTGAGCACAGAGCCAGGAATAAACTTAGGAGGACTGCTGGGTGTGGGCCAACCCTCTCCCTGAAATCCTCCGGGCCTGGGATGTAACGGGTTGTACACTGTCCTGGCATCTTATCTCTGGCAACACACACACAGAGACACACAGAGACACACACACAGACACACACACACAGACACAGACACACACATACACACAGACTCACACACACAGACACAGACACACACACAGACACACACATATACACACAGACACACACACACATACACATAGACTCACACACAGACTCACACACAGACACACACACACACACACACATACACACAGACACACACATACACACAGACACACACATACATACACACAGACACACACACAGACACACAGACACACACACACACACACACACACACACACACCCCTTTAAGCATAAGGTTAGGGCTTTCCTGAGTTCTGAGAGTTTTCAAACCTGAGAGTGCTCATGCATGGAGTATCTAAACTATAGCCAGCTGGTGAGAGTGTGTGTGTCTGTGTGAGAGAGAGGTGGGGGGGATGTCAGAAGTCTGGGGGCAGGGCCAGAAATGCTCCTTGTGCTTCTGCATACAGGTCTAGCCCCTTGGGCTAGACGCCCAGCACCATGGTCCCCTAGGCACCTCTGAGTGACCTCTCAGCACTGCCAGGTGTGACCCACAGCTAAACAAAACCAAGGCCATGGGGGCAGACCTGGCAGTTTGAGGAACTGTGCCTGCAACCCCGAGGCTCGAGGGAATGGGGGAGCTGGATGCACCAGTGTGGGAAGGGGCACACGCAGAGAAAAGGGGAGCCATCCTCTAGGACTGTCAGTGAGGCTGGAGCATGGCCGGGAAAGTTCTGTAAAGTACCAGAATGAGCTGCCCTGTGGCCAAGGCCGTCCCTGGTGTGTGAAAGCACGTGCACACCAGAGCATTGATCCCCCTGCACTCCTACCTGCTGCTGTGACCCCAGGTCCCTGGCGGCTGAGGGGCAGGAAGGCCAGTGGTGTGGGTGGGTGTGCACAGCTGAGACTGCAGTGCTGTTAACCCCACCCACCGACTCTTCCTGTGGGAAGCCCTCTGCAGGGCCAGGGAAACACCGTCCTTACCAGGCAGGAAAGACCCTCTGTAGCCAGTCCCCAGGCTAGCACTCAGCCAGGAAAAAGGAGAGCAAAGGGCGAAGCTAGACATCTTTCATTTACTAATGGATTCGGATTCATCACAATAATGCAAGAAGTGACCAGAACATTTTACACACTTTAGGGGAGTGGGGAAAGAAATAGATGGAGTAGAAGTGACAGAGAACTGCGGGGAGAATCTTTGGCACTTTGTTGGTTGTAACTTGGTGCATTAAAACTATACACAGTGTTGCCAGAGCTATTACACAGCTTGTAGGGCATTTGCTTTGCACACGGCTGACGTGGATTCAATTCCCGGCATCCCATATGGTCCCCTGAGCACTGCCAGGAGTAATTCCTGAGTGCAGAGCAAGGAGTAACCCCTGAGCATTGCCGGGTATGACCCCAAAAAGCAAAATCATTGTATCACTGTATCACTGTCCTCCCGTTCATCATCGATTTGCTCGAGCGGGCACCAGTAACATCTCCATATGACCTGTCTCATTCAAGTAGAGCCCAAGGGCACCTGCTTGTTCCAGGAACATAAAGAGCCTCAAACCATTCCATCAGGTCATGGGAATGAGGTCTATAATTGTTACTGGTATCTGGCATATCAAATACGACACGGGTAGCTTGCCAGGCTCTGCCGTGCGGGTAGCATACTCATCTCTAAATCCAGCATTTATTGATGAAATGCGCCGCTGCTTGTGGCCCCACGAGCCGGGCTGTGATAGGCTGGTCTGCTGGGTGGAGTTCTGACGAGGGAAGTCTGGATGTGGAAAATGGAGGCCCTCATGGAGTAGGGGGTCGTCTGGCTTGTTGCGAGGCTCTGCAGGGGTGGTGGGCCAGGGCTAGAACCCGCCTTCCCTCCAGGGTGCCTCGTGAGTGGCTGGGCACAGGGAGAGCCAGTAGTAGCTCTGCCCCATGTCTGTGAGTCTCTGGATCAGCGTACCTGATCAGAAAAGCAAAATAAATAAATAAATAAACAAAAAAAAAATAAACAAATAAAACAAATAAATGAGTAAATGAGTAAATGAATGAATGAATGAATGAATAGATAGATAGATGGATAAGTAGGCAAATAGATAAAACAAATAGATAGATAGATAAGTAAGTAAATAAATGAATAAATGAACAAATAAATGAATGAATAAATGAACGAATGAATGAATGAATGAATAAATGAATGAAAAACAAACAAACAGTGCCAGAGAGATAGGACCAGCTGTGGCGTGGCACTTGCTTTGCATGTGGCTGATCTGAGTTTGCTTTCTGGCACTGTATATGGTCCACACCCCCGACTCCCACCAGGAGCAATCCTTGAGCACAAAGCCAGGAGAAAGCCTTGAGTACTGCCAGATGTGCCTCAGCCCCAGTTTAAAAAAATATTTTTTAAGATTTTTTTTAAAAAAAATCTTTTTAAGATTTAAAAAAAATCTTAAAAAAATCTTAAAATCTTAAAAAAGCAGTTCCTGTTCTTTCTCTGCTGCCCTTTCCCGTACTTCTCTTTGCCCAGTAACCCCACTGTCTCCTGGAGACAGAGCCCCTGCATCTATAAGTTAAAAAGAAATTAGAATGATTAAGGGCTGGGGATAGTACAGGCGTGAGATACAGTCCCCACATCAAGGGAGAGAGTTTTTGTTTTGTTTTGTTTTCTCCAGGCAGCTGGGTCTGAGGGCAGGGCAGTTTAAAAAAAATTTTTTAAGCCTGATGCGGGCGGCTTAACGGATCTTATGTGATGCTGGGTTCAAACTGGTAGTCAGCTGCATGCTAGGCCGTGCCTAGCATTTCTCAGTTTTGGGGGTGAGTTAATCTGGTACCATTCCCAGCAAGATGAAGTAATGCGTTGATTACTGAAGAAGTAATCTGAAGATAGTGGTATACTATCTTCAGAGCCCCAGTGGGCGTGCATGTGCAGAGTGGACTGTAGAGGTCTTTACCTAGTTCCCTCCGAGTAAGCATCCCCTGGGGCCGGAGCAATAATCCAGCTTGGAGAGCATGTGGCCTTGTGTGTGGCCCTGGTTGACTGACCGGTTCCATTCCCAGCATCCCATATGGTCCCCAGGACTAATTCCTGAGGGGCAGAGACAGGACTAATTCCTGAGGGCAGAGACAGGAGTAATTCCTGAGGCAGAGACAGGAGTAATTCCTGAGGCAGGAGACAGGAGTAATTCCTGAGGCAGAGACAGGAGTAATTCCTGAGGCAGAGACAGGAGTAATTCCTGAGGCAGAGACAGGAGTAATTCCTGAGGGCAGAGACAGGGAGTAATTCCTGAGGCAGAGACAGGAGTAATTCCTGAGGCAGAGACAGGAGTAATTCCTGAGGCAGAGACAGGAGTAATTCCTGAGGCAGAGACAGGAGTAATTCCTGAGGCAGAGACAGGAGTAATTCCTGAGGCAGAGACAGGAGTAATTCCTGAGGCAGAGACAGGAGTAATTCCTGAGGCAGAGACAGGAGTAATCCTGAGGCAGAGACAGGAGTAATCCTGAGGCAGAGACAGGACTAATTCCTGAGGCAAAGACGGACTAATTCCTGAGGCAGAGACGGGACTAATTCCTGAGGCAAAGACGGGACTAATTCCTGAGGCAGAGACGGGACTAATTCCTGAGGCAGAGACAGGAGTAACCCCTGAACACCCACGACTGTGACCTAAAAGAGCAAAACAAACAAACAAGCATCCCCATGACTCTTCCCTGTTCACACCCTCTGCAGCGGCTGCAGGCATGAGGGTGTGACCCGGATGGATCTATCTTGGTATGTCAGTTCTTGGCACTGGGGACATGGAACTCAAGACAAACTCATCAGATTCCTCAGAGCCCTGCCCCCAGACCCAGCTGCCTGGAGAAAACAAAAACAGAAGAAAAACTCTCTCCTTTGATGTGGGACTGTATCTCACGCCTGTACTATCCCCAGCCCTTAATCGTTTTAATTTCTTTTGAACTTGTAGATGCAGGGGCTCTGTCTCCAGGAGACAGTGGGGTTACTGGGCGAAGAGAAGTACGGAAAGGGCAGCAGAGAAAGAACAGGAACTGCTTTGAATCTCAGATTCTGTCCTTCCTCAACTTCCCGGGAGCCGCCATTTCTCGGTTTTGGGGGGGTGAGTTAATCTGGTACCATTCCCAGCAAGATGAAGTAATCCGTTGCACTTTATACTTAATTTGCTCCTGATCCCAATAACCGGAAGAGTCCTGAGTAATCTCAGCGCGGCTGGGCCGGTGCAGTCCTTGAGGCCGCCGCCGGAAGTGGAGGAGCACAGTTCCTCGAGAAGTGTGAGCACCCGAGTCACGGAGGTCCCTGCATCTGGGAGCGCGGCGCTCGCTTGCAGGTGTCAGGAAGTTTCGTCACTGGCCTTGCCTGAGGACTCAACCTGCTCCTAGGGGATGACTAGTCCCCAGGGTAAAACATGTACCCTCTCTCCTCCCTCGAGAGTTCCAATTGGGATCTTTGTTTTTAATTACCCATTAAATACACTTGAAGCCTCCAATCAGTCTAGCTTAGAGATATTTCATTCCTTGCCTGATGTATCCCCTCGTGATCACTTTCACCTCCCCCAGGGATCCCAGGAATTAGTCCCAATAAAATCCCAACTCTTCCCTTCCCTTCTTCTGCTTTAGGCTCTGCGAGCCACAGGGTGTCGCTGTTGGAGCGCTGGCTCCGGCGCCGCCGCTCTGAGAATGAGTGACGGTGGGGGTCATCTTCATGGGTGGGTCTCTGCTAATGGCTGGGGCTTCGAGGCAGCACCACACGATTCCTGTGGGTGACATCGCCCTAACCCACTCTTGAGGGCCACGAGCACTTGCAGAATCTGCTCCTCTCAGGAGCATCCTCTACCAGGGGGCAGGAGGGTGGAGTTGGCTGTTATCTTCTGGTTCATCCACCCTGGGATCCTCAAGTCAGGATGGTATCGCCAACCCACGGGCCAATTCCACCCAGACCTGATGCCCGGGGTCAGGGTTCCAAAAGGGTCCTCACAGATCCTCACAGGACCTCTCTGGTCACACCCCCAGTCCCGAGGTTACTTTCCCTCTCTAGGTTGCTTTCTGGCCTCTGAAATGAGGGACGTTTGCACTTAGCCCAATCTCTTGCTCACTTCTGGCTCAGTTCTGAGGAATTTCCTAAGCATGTGTGAGAGGGGACAGGGTGAGGGGACTGATACCAAATGCCATAACCTGAAACTAACCTGAAGCTGGTTCTTTTTAATGGGAGGTGAGGGCGAGGGGCAAGTTGGGCTACAACCTGGAGTGCTCAGGGATGACCCCTGAGTTCTCAGTGGGATCATTGATGGTGCCTGGGATCCAATAGGGATCACGGCATGCAAGGCAAGTGCCTTACCGCTATATTATCTGTGTAGCCCTTAATTTTGATGAGCACCATGGTTTTGATGAGCGCCTTTAGCGTCACCCAAGTGCTTCAGCACCTCTTCCTCTGTCCTTACATCACCTCTGCTCCGCCTCTTCCTTCCTCCTCTGTCCCCCCTCTCCCGTGCTTGGTAATCTCAGTTTTGCAATCTAAGGGATATTCATCATTCCCTGTGTCTATTCCCTTGTTTTGGTTCTCTATGTACCACAGAGGAGCGAAGTCACCTGGTGTTTATTCTCCCTCGACCTTACTCACTCAATACATGCCCTCTAGTTGGATCCAAGCTGTAGCAAACAGCAGGATTTTATCTTAGAACTGCATGGAATTCCATCTGGGAGATCAACCACAGCCTCTAGATCAAGTCATCTTTTACTGGACGTCTGGGTTGTTTCCACATTCTAGCTATTGAACGAAAGACTGCAGAGAGCATCAGTGTGCATCCATTCCCTTGAGTTCCTGAGCTAGATGCCAAGAAAGAGATCACTGGGTCATTTGGAAGCTCTGGTCTTAATTATTAAAGATGTCTCAT
>JAJIBD010012659.1:0-27078 GCA_021461705.1 Cryptotis parvus | reverse complement strand
GTTAAGGTGCTTGCCTTGCATGCAGTCAACGTTGGTTCAATCCCTGGCCTTGCATCTGGCCCTCCAAGCAGGTAAGGGTTGACCACTGAGCATAGAACCAGTAGTCCCTGAGCATTGCCAGACATGGCCCAAACCTACTCCCCACAAAAATTTACATAATGTTCACATAGCAATTACATGTCTAGGAATATTTGCTACAGAAAAACTTGTTCACATGTGCAGAATAATTTCTTTCTGTTGGGGCCATACCCAGTGGTACACAGAACTTACTTTTGACTTTTTGCTAAGGGGCCATTCCTAGCAGTACTTGGCAGACCATATAGGGTGTCAGGGTTGTTACACACACATACACACACACACACACACACACACATGTAGTGCTGAAGACATAGCTCAAAGGGCTTGGAAACCCATGTTCAATTGGTGGCACCACTCTGAGTACCTCAGTAATAAGCCCTGAGGATTGAGCCAGAAATAGGCCCAGAACACTTAGGTGTGGCCTGCACCCTACCTTTCAAAAGATCTGTCTGTCTGTCTGTCTATGTGCACAAATACATATGCATCCATGACACCTATGAATCACTAAACTTTGCTGGTTGTCTAGGTGGCTCAGAGAGGGGGAAGGCCTCTTTTCAAGGTACATCTTATTTGGTAGGGAGAAGCCTTCCAAGCAGTGCCTGGCTGGGGATTGAACTTGGGGCTTGTGCATGACAGGCATGTGTTCCACCCCTCTTTGAGCTGTACCTCCCTGGCCCTTCAGTATAATACCTGTGTGTGTGTATATTCACACACATATATTCTTCTCTGTATATATAATTTTTTCATCTTTTCAGTACATAGCCTTTTGAATTTGGGGGATAGGTGGATGGCAGTGAGTTTGGGCTCCTCCTAGCTCAGTGCTTGGGGTTGTTATGGCAATGTTCAGAGCTGACCCTGGTTCAATCTCCAGCATCCCATATAGTCCCCTGAGCACAGCCAGGAATAATTTCTGAATGCAGAGCCAAGGAGGAACCCTGAGTGTTACTGGGTGTAGCGCAAAAAACCAAAACAAACAAAACCCCTGCTCATTAAATTATGAAGTGTGACAAGAGTTACTAATGTGGGGCTGGAGCAATAGTCCAGCGGGTAGGGTGTTTACCTTGCATGTGGCCAACCCAGGTTTGATCCCTGGCATCCCATATGGTCCCCCATGCAGTACCAGGAGCAATTCCTGAGCGCAGAGTCAGGAGTAACCCCTGAGCATCACTAAATGTGACCCAAAAAAAGCAAAAAAAAAAAAAAGTTACTAATGTATATTCTTTATTCACTTGTATCACTGTCTTCCCAGTGATCATCGATTTCCTCAGCAGGCACCAGTAACTTCTCCATTTGTTGGGAATGAGGTGCATTATTGTTACTGTTTTTGGCATATTGAATACATTATGAGTACCTTACCAGGCTCTGCTGTGGCTCTGGGTTCATCCCAGGGGCCCAGTCTTTTTCTATGTCAGAACATCAACCATTCAGGGCCCACGGGGCAGAGCTCTGGGTGTAGACAAGCCTTTCTCCCTGTCTGCCACATGCCGACACAGCCAGGCATCGCAGCCACACCTGCAATACTTCAAGGGGCAGGTATTTAAAACCTTCTGTTTTAAATATTAGGTATTTAACACCTTCTGTTGGGAATGTAGAAAGTGAAGTCACTAAAGAAAACAATATTGAGGTTCCCTAAAACTAGAATGATCATAGCTCTATCCAGCAATCCCATTCATATAGCCAAAAGAATTGAAAGCTGGCGCTGGTGCAACAGTACAATGGGTAGGGGCCTTTTCCTTGTGTGAGGCCGACTCAGGTTTGATCCCCAGCATTCCATATGGTCTCCCAAGCACCTCCAAGGTAGTTCATGAGTGTAGCACCAGGAGTAAGCCCCTGAACATCACTTGCCCAAAGCCACCGACACACACAGACAAAAAATTGAAATCTGGATCTCAAAGAGATATTAGTATGCGTCCACAGTACATCTATATTAACTACAGCACTAGTCACAGTAGCCAAAGTGTCCATCTCTATGATATTGATGAATGTGACAAAAA
The DNA here is from genome assembly GCA_021461705.1 of Cryptotis parvus. NCBI lineage: Eukaryota > Metazoa > Chordata > Mammalia > Eulipotyphla > Soricidae > Cryptotis > Cryptotis parvus. The sequence goes on along the minus strand of JAJIBD010012659.1, from coordinate 25,006 downwards.
AATAAATGTTATATTTTTATATATACATTTTTATATATGACATATATATCTGATTTATAGTAAGATATTTTCAGCCTTCCACAAAAGAAATCCATCTATGTGTGACATGGATGAAACTTAAGTACATTAAACTCATTAAATTCATCTGTGACATAGATGAAACTTAAGGACATTATACTTAAACAATCCATCATAAGTCCAGAGGACTTGGTGGCTTAGAGAATCTACCCTGGAAACAGCCACAGATCGGGCCAGGGGTGGTGCTGCCACCTATGCTGAATGTTGTCCTGATGGTTCTGTTTTTCTGGTGGCTGATTGCTGGCACAGCAAATGATATCCAGCTGCACAACGTGTGGCCACCTCAAGTAAAAGATGGGTGGGTACCTTTGCCACCTCTGCTCGGCAAATGTGAGCACAACTAAAGAAAAGGCGGCCTTGGAGAACACTGCAGCTAAGTGAGCAAGCACAGCTGATGTACAACCCACTGAGCATCAGAGACAGCCTGTAAAACCCCTGGTCATAACACAACAAATTGCAACAAATTGCTTCCTGAGCAAGCAAAGGAAGAAAAAGATAAAACCACAAAAATAAGCACTGCATAATTCCCCTTATTTGAAGTATCTAAAATAACCAAACTCATACATAGATTGGTTGTTGGCCTGGGCTGAATACTCTTTCTCACTTGAGGAGCTCACTTCTGGCCGTGCTTGGGGGACCATCATGGTCCTGAGACAGCATTCCTAACAATAATTTTCAAGTTGCTTTTCTGAGTCAGTTTTCTGAGAAAACATCCATTTACAAAGGTTACAAAGTTACTTCAGGGGCCGGGGTGATAGTCCAGCAGCAAGGGCGTTTGCCTTGCACCCAGCTGACCCGGTGGCATCCCATATGGTCCCCCCAAGCACTGCCAGGAGTAATTCCCGAGTGCAGCGCCAGGAATAACACCTGAGCATTGCGGGGTGTAACCCAAAAAAAAAAAAAATTACTTCAGTGTATTACAGAGCTTATTTTATTATTATTATTATTTTTGCTTTTTTTTGGGGGGTCACACCCGGCAATGCTCAGGGGTTTCTCCTGGCTCTGCACTCAGGAATTACTCCTGGCGGTGCTCGGGAACCATATGGGATGCCGGGATCGAACCCTGGCTGGCCCAGGCCGCCGCGTGCAAGGGCAATGTACAAAAGAAAACAAAACTTTAAACAGATCATAGAAATAAGGTTCAAAGTATGTTTTTTTTTTTTTTTTTTTTGCTTTTTGGGTCACACCCGGCAATGCTCAGAGGTTACTCCTGGCTCTGCACTCAGGAATTACTCCTGGCGGTGCTCGGGGGACCATATGGGATGCCGGGATTGAACCCTGGCCGGTACAGGCCGGCGCGTGCAAGGCAAACACCCTACCCGCTGGGCTATCGCTCCGGCCCCAAGGTTCAAAGTATGTTGAAGGGTCCTAGAGAAAGAAGGTAGGCTGAACTGTGGTGGAAAGATGCTGTACAATGGCATTGTATGCTATCAACACAACACAAACATTAACTCTTGCAAAACAATGTTATTTCAATTAAAAAATACTTTTAAGGGCTGGTGCGATAGTACAGTGGGTAGGGTATTTGCCTTATACTCCCCATTCTTTTTTTTCTTTTCTTTTTGGGGTAACACCCGGCGATGTTCCGGGGTTACTCCTGACTCTTCACTCAGGAATTACTCCTGGCAGTGCTTGGGGGACCATATGATATGCCGGGAATCGAACCAATGTCGGCTGCATGCAAGGTAAAAGCCCTACCCGCTATACTATCACTCTGGGCCCCTGTACTCCCCATCCTTGGTTCAATTTCTGGCATTCCATATGGTCCCCCGAGCATCAAGAGTAAATCGTGAGCTTTGCTGGTCACACACCTCCCCCAAAACCCTTAAAAAAAGGCATTTTAGTATTCTTATATCTAAACTTAGTAAAAAAATTGAGATTGTGTTATTTACTATTTTCATGACATCAAAATAAACACAAAGGAGGGTGATAGTTTCAGGATTAGTAATCTTTACTCGTCTCTCAAGTAGCTTTATAGTTCTTGGCTTCTTCTTTGGCAATTTTTTTTTCCTTTTTGGGTCACACCTGGCAATGCTCAGGGGTTACTCCTGGCTCTGCACTCAGGATTTACTCCTGGCGGTGCTCAGGGGACCATATGGGATGCCGGGAGTCGAACCCGGGCCGGCCACATGCAAGGCAAATGCCCTACCCGCTGGACTATCGCCTCCGCGCCCTTATTTGGCAAATTGTATACCAGATACCTACCCAAGCTAAGATACCATCCATCGCACACCATGGTGACTAACACCAGTCATTTAGGAAAATGTGTATCAACTACTTAGAATGACCCCATTAAAGGATTATTTTACACAGCAGCATCTGGAGTCAGATTAACTACATACAAATCCAGGCTTTGGGGCTTCCAAATCTGACTGTGGCTACTATTTACTTTTTTGTTTTTGGGTCATACCCGGAGATGGTCAGAAATTACTCCTGGCAACGCTCAGGACCATACGGTACAGAGGATCAAATCCCACTTTGCCCTACCCGCTGTGCTACTGCTCCAGCCCCCTGTGGTTATTATTTAACTCTTCTGCTGAAGACCTCATTAGCAAGGTAAGAACTCTAGGACTTAGTTCAAGGTGCTGTTGAAAATTAAACCAGGGGCTGTAGTATAGAGGGTCAGGCTACTGCTGTGTGCTTGGCCAAGCCGCATTTCTAGACGTGGTCCTCTAAGCACCACCAGGAGTGATCCGTAAGCACAGTTGGGTATGACTCAAACCCTCCCAAAAAAAAAATAAACCAACTGATACAAGTTTCCAGGAAAGGTATTGGCTGTGATCATTAGCATTGCCCATCCTGGCAGATGGCACTAGCCAGTGTTATACCTTGTCTTTTTTTTTTTTTGCTTTTTTTGTTGGCCACACCCAGCAATGCTCAGGGGTTACTCCTGGCTCTGCACTTAGGAATTATTCCTGGTGGAGCTTGGAGGACCATATGGGATGCCGGGATTGAACCATGGTCGGCCATGTGCAAGACAAACACTCTACCCGCTGTGCTATTGCTCCAGCCCCTTGTGGGCTTTTTTAACTCAGTATTTTTAGTAGTAGTTTTAATAACCAGAAAATGTTCAAGGCTTGAATATATAGCTTAGTTTAGGGATCTGGTAGTATATAGATTAATGGCAGAAATTGTGCTTTGTATCTGCTTAGGAGTTTAACCCCATGTATCAACTTTGAATTTTTTTTTTTTTGCATTTTGGTTCACACCCAGTTAATGCTCAGGGGTTATTCCTGGATCTGCACTTAGGAATTACTCCTGGTGGTGCTTGGGGAGACCATCTGGGAGGGAAGCTGGGGAATCGAACCTGGGTCAGCTGCATGCAAGGCAAACGCTCTACCGCTGGAACCTAAATGTTTTTTTTCCTAATGTAAGGGTCCACAGATATGGCTCAGAAGTAGGCTACAGGCCTTGTATGGGAATCCCTGGGTTTGATCCCAAGCACAAGTCTTAAAAAATTTAAAGATGTTACTCTAAAGATCCCACCTGCAAGGCATAGCCTGGCAAGCTACCCACGTCGTATTTGATAGTCCAAAACAGTAACAATGATAGACCTCATTCCCATGACCCGAACGAATGGTTTGAGACTCATGTTCAGCAAGAGAGCAGACGCCCTTGGACTACACTAACATGTGACAAGGGACCTATGGAGATGTTACTGGTACCTGCTTGGGCAAAACAGGAAGACAAGTGATACTCTAAATATACTTCAACTATAACCTGCTGTAATAAAGTTAGAACATTGCTCCTTCATTCTAACATAGCATTTCAAGGCTTTATAACAATTCAATTATGGTGTATTAAGGCTAAATTCAATGTTAAGATGTAATAAGCATCCCGATGCTCAGAATTCTCTATAGGTTATATGAAACCACTAAAAATTATTCATTTACATATATTTTTATTTAGAAGTATTTATATCAGTACAGCGAAACTAAGTCAGAGACTGGTGTCATTAGTTTGGATATCATTAGTTTATTATAAAAGAGAGACATGGAAATTATTTACATGATGAAAGATTTCAGAACTTCAGTGGAATGGGCAGCTGCACGGGATGCCGCTTCAATAGTGCATTTCAATCTACATACTTTCCAAGAATGTCACCGTCTCTAAACAAGAAATAATCCTGTAAACAGAGAAACCATTAGTTAAGAAAACGTACAGCAAATGCTAACTTCTTTTTTAAGATCATTAATTTCACACACCTTGTCATCTAGAACCACTTTGGTGCCTCCGTATTCTGGTAGAAGAACTCGATCTCCAACTTTCACACTAACTGGTTGAATCTCTCCACCCTTTAAAAACACACAGATGTTCATCGAGATGACATTATTTACACACCTGGTCTTGAGTGTATGGTCCCTGAGCACTGCTAGCAGAGCTCGCCCCTCAAGCACCCTCCAGCCCCCAAAGAAATACTGCTCACAGTGGCTTCAACTATAACCTGGTTTTTGGTATTAAGTTCAACGGGAGAATTTAAATCTAGTCACTAAAATTAACAACCCACAAACTAGGTGATAAACCAGTTTTTACAACTACACACACATACACCATCATTTCAACATACAAAGAATGATAAACTACCTCAATTTGAACACACACTTTGAGTCCATTTTTCTCTTGAATACAGATTTGAATGTTAAGGATTGAATGCCTTCTCACTATGGCTTTTCCCCTATTCCTTACTCCAGTACAGCTCCTTCCTAGAACTTTGCAATTAGTTTACTTGACCCCAAGGATATTTCCTGTGCATTCTGGCTGACAAGAGTTAACAGCAGAATGCCAGGAAGGATAGTTTATTTGCCCCTTTTTATAAACATGCCAACTAAGACCACGATTTAAAGACCAAGACAATTTTGGAGTTAGAGCTCAAATCTCTCCATTCTCACCCTCCTAGGAGACTATCTTTCCACAGGGCTTTTTGGGCAGTGTGGAGAGGCACTCCTGGAGGGTTAGGGGCAGTGCCATATGGCCTGCCAGGGATCGAATGCTGGTCCACGGTCCTTTGAGTAACAGATACAGGCAGTTCTTGCTGGTCCTTTATGAAATTTGATAAACCAACTTCTTATTTATAAGATATTTAGAATTTGAATGAACTCTTCATCGTATAAGATACCAGTTACTGATATTCTAGACCTCTCAACAAAAGGCTGTAATTTTGATGAAACGGTACACATGAAACTGAAATGATCTTGACTTTAACAAAAGATTACTTTTAGTAATAATCCAATACAGTAACAATCCAGTTATTCTTTTTCCCTAATTTCACATAAACAGTCCCTTGTAGACTCCATTTACCTTCCCTTTGGAGCCAGATCCAACAGCAACCACGGTAGCTTGCAACACCTTTCCCTGAGATTTCTCAGGAAGCATAATGCCTCCTTTGGTTACAGTTTCAGCTGCACTCCTTTCAACTAATACGCGGTCAAAGAGTGGAAGAAATTTTCTAAAGGCTTGTCCTGCCTGCAAAAGAAAGCTGTTGGTTATATCTGAAACAAAAACTTGCAAAGACATTTTTTAATGAGAGACAATCAGCCGCCCGCGTGAGCCAGCAACCACATGTGGCTCGCCAAGATGACTGCAAAAATCAGCTCCAATCTTCAGGAAAGGCTCAGAAGCTTCCGCGCTATCTCCCAATGCAATTTCCCAATCCCTGGGTGTGTTAGGGGTCGTGGTCGCCTGTAGGCAGCAGTCGGGGCATCCCCAAGGGCAACCTTAACTTACTCCAAGGTCAAACGCGTCCACGTTTTTGTGAAGTTTCCCGCGAGCAGGGAGGTCAAACCCTCTGCCCAGGGCCATGGTTTCTTTCGGCATGCTGCAAAGGGCTTCATGGGGTAGCGGCTCGGCTACCTGAGGTCAGCAGGTTCCCGCCCCGCCTCAGCCCTGGCCTACTCGGCCACTGCACGCGCGGGTGCAACCAGCCCTCGGACGAAGGCACAGTCCGGTGAGGGCTCGCTTCTTCAAGCTGCGGCCACCTAGGTGGCCCTTGTCCTTCGGCTCGGACCCGAGACCTGTCCCTCTCCCGGTGCGCTGCAGGCCGACCCGGGTCTGCGGACCTGCGGACCCACGCGAGTCTTACCATGACGCCGACTGCCGCACTCCTGTAGCCTGCGTGCACGCCACCGAACGAACGAAGAGACCCGCAGTCCGGCCCCGCGGACACGTGAGTGGGGATAAGGCCGCGCAGTGCGCAGGCGCGCTCGTCCCGGCCGGCAGCCCCGCCCCGCGCGAGTGGGCGGCCGCAGCAGCGCGCGCCGCGATTGGTCCCGAGAGCCCTGCGCAGGACCCTGACGCCAGGACCGGGAGGCGGAAGAAAGAGGAGCTCTTTCTAGGCTTTTCTAGGCCGCCCGCCGAGGTGAAAGTACCAGCCTTTCGCCCCCTCCCGGAAATGACGCGCCGTGACCCTTGACCCACAGAAAGCGCGGTGCAGCCCGGAAAGTTCTGGAAGCGAGCGCCGCCCGGGAACTAGCTTAAGCGGGCTGCAGAGGGTTGAGCGCGTAGGCTGGGCCCTCTGCGGGTAGGGAGGGGCGGGGCGGGCGCAGTGCGCGTGCCGATTGCCGGGCCCCGGCCGACGGGAAGGGGTGGGAGCCCCCGCGCGCTGTGCCGCGGGGCGGGAAGCGGCGGGGGAGGGGGAGCACGGGCTCATTGCCGTGTGCGCCCTGCACTCTGTCCCTCACTCGCCGCCGACGGCCCGCCTCGCCGCCTGCACGCCCTGCTGCTGCCCCGCAGGTACGCGGCCGCCGCGCGCCCTCTTCCCCTCCCCAGTCCACGAGCCCCGGAGCCGGCCTTCCCCACTCCGCCGTCCAGCTCGAGTGACCCAGGCCGAGAGCCAGGCAGAGGCCCGGGCACCCCCGAGCTAGGCCTGGCGGGTGCACGCGGGGCACGTCACGTGCAGCGTGGATCGCGGGCCCGGCCCGGGTGCCGGAGGGAGGGCTCTGCCGCCGAGTGGGTTCGGCACCGAGTTTTGGGGAAGGGGGCTCGGATTCTCCAGGCTCTCAGGTGCATCGCGTTCTGGGCCAACTCCAGGACGTGGGGAAGGGTGGTCGCTGCCGAGCGGGGCTGCTTTGGGGCCCGGTCGGCGGCTGCACCCCTGACCTTGCTCGGGGCGTCCTGATGGACAGCCACGTGGGGCCGTGGCGAGTGGGCCGGGCCGCCGCCCCCAGCTTAGGGCCGCCGCTACTGTATCCCAGGGGCTGCGCGGAGGAGACACATTTTACTGGGCGGATTTTTGCAGCGTCAGTATTATTTGTACTTAGTGCTTGATCCTGGCGTTTCTAGTTTTCCCCTTTAGACTTTTTTTCAGGGCCCCGCAGCCCTTTAGGGGTGGGTTTGATTTTCAAGGCCATTTCCGCGGTGAAAGATTAACTGGTTTCTTAGCCACAGGGGTAGGTGGCGGCGACGGTGAAGGAGAGGGGTGTGCTTTGCGCAGGAGCCATAGGTCGGGCGTGCGGGCATCCCGCGCACATGCGCTAGTAGCGGGCTCGATTTAGCGGCTGGCCGAGGTCAGCCCACATGGTGGAATGTTTTATTCTCTTCTATTGCCCTTGTGTTACCTTGTAACCAACTACTCACTTGTCATCGTTTCAACGTTTCCCCCCCCCCAGAAATGCTTCGATTACCAGCAGTCCTTCGCCAGATCAGACCAGTGTCCAGGGCACTGGCACCTCATCTCACTCGGGCTTATGCCAAAGATGTCAAATTTGGTGCAGATGCCCGGGCCTTAATGCTTCAAGGTGTAGACCTTCTAGCTGATGCCGTAGCCGTTACTATGGGGCCAAAGGTATCAAGGTTTTTTGTTTTATCATCTAGTGTCTAATTTTCGATGATGGCAAACTATCAGTTTTGAACTATTGAAGTACTCTTTGGGGGAGCGGAGATAAATTAGTGGCTCCCCCTTTTTGCTTAGATATAATGGTCTTAAAGAGTTCAGTTGCTCCTGCCAGTTTTGCCAAACTTAATAATGTGTGATGCAATCAGTTGGTAACACATAGCTCCGGGTGAATTCTTAAACTCGGAGTAGACTAAATCTGTTTGAGTTAAATTTTGGCGCCTTTCCCAATAATTCCAAGTTCAGAGGGAAGGATTTAGTGTATCTTAATACCACATGTGTGTGCTTAAATTTGAAATCTTTGAGGGAGGAATTGTTGATTGCTTTATTCCTAGGTGGAAACAAGATATTGCTTAGCTTTCCAATTAGAAGCTTTTGCTGGACTCTAAAAGCTGTTTTATTTCAGATTTTTTTTTTTTTTACATTTTTATTATACCACCATGAGATAATACATTACAAATGTTCATGTTTGGGCTTCAGTCATACAGTGGAATGCTGTTATTTATTGTTAGTAACATTTCCTTGAATCTTTGTGTTTGAGATTTAATGTTGACCAGCCTCGTATGAAAACTATATTTGATTATCAAAGACAAGTTTTGGGGGCCGGTGTGATAGCACAGCGTGGGACGTTTCCCTTGCACACGGCGACCCGGGTTCAATTCCCGGCATCCTATGTGGTTCTCCAGCACCACAGGAGTAATTCCTGAGTGCAGACCAGGAGTATTGAGCATTGCCGGTGTGACCAAAAAGCAAAAAAAAAAAAAAAAAGAGACAAATTTTAAAACCACAAGCTTATGTGTCTTAGTATACACCAGGGAAACTTAATAGAAAAGATGTCATGACTCTTTGATCTTTTCTCCCATTGTGCCTCACCCATAGATTATACAAGATAATTTATCTGTAAGCTAAATATGCTGATGGGTTTTACTCTGAGATTCAATTCCATGTTCAGGGTTTCAAGTATCTGCCTTATTTTTTGAAGTCTACTCTTTCTGCTAAAAATAACAGGAATGTGTAATCCTGAAACTTTTTATTCTCTGTAATTGTAGGGAAGAACGGTGATTATTGAACAGAGCTGGGGAGTCCCAAAGTAACCAAAGATGGTGTGACTGTTGCTAAGTCCATTGACTTAAAAGATAAATATAAAAATATTGGCGCCAAACTAGTGCAAGATGTTGCCAATAACACAAATGAAGAGGCTGGGGATGGTACCACTACTGCTACTGTACTGGCACGATCAATTGCCAAGGAGGGGCCGGAAAAGATTAGCAAAGGTGCTAATCCGTGGAAATCGAAGAGGTAGGACTGGGTTCTTCCTGTGTTCTTATTGGTAGGCACAAAATCGATTCTTCCTCTTTCTAAAGATTTTACTGTTTTTCTTAGGCAAGTGCTAATTGAATGCCTTGCTATGTGTGGGGCTAATCTGCTCAGTATAAAAACAGGGAATATGACTAGAACCTTCCATGTCATCTGGAGGTCCTCTGATTCCCAGGAGAAGCCATTCATTTATTTTTTTGGTGGTGGATGCAACTCATTTGTTTCTTGTTTTGTTTGTGGGCCTCACTCAGCAATGCTTGACTCTGTGCTCAGGAATCACTTCTGGATGTGCAGGTAGTTGCATATGGGATGCAAGGGATCAAACCTGGGTCGGCAGTATGCCAGGCAAACACATTACCCTCTGTACTATCAAGTATTGAGATTATTATAGGGCCTCCCCAGAAAGTCATTACCACATAGCTTAGTTGTTTTTTTTAAGGTGGGGAGAGGATGCTACTAGAGATTGAGTTTGGGGCTTCACACAGAAGAGCAAGCAAGCACTCTTCCCGCTTAAATACATCTCAGGCACCTCAATTTTTCTTGAAGTAGCAATTCAGAATAAATATTGCTAGTCCCAGTCAAAATGGGGTCTTATAAAGATCCGTGCTGTGTGCTCTTGGCCTTTAAGAATACTTTTATTATAGGGGCTAAAGTAAGGGTGCAGTACGTGACCCTGATTTGATGCCTGGCACTGCACATGGTTCCCTGAGCACAGAGCCAGAAGTAAGTTCTCAGCATTGCTGGGGGTGGCTCAAAAGCCAAAACTTTGTGAATCATAATTGTATTAAATGAGGTATCAGGTGATTAAAACCTGCGGGGTATAGCCACATGAAGTTAATTAATCTTGAGAGTTAAACTTGAGTAAGGGACTATATCCATTTGTTCCTTTTGATCTGGTTGAGGGAAAATTGTTAGGTGACCCCATTAGAATATAGAATTATGTAGAATATGCTACATAATTGGGGTGACTTAACAAAAATGAAGTGAATTCGTGGTCTTTTTTTTCCTTAATGAGAGGCCATGATCTCTCCCCAATCCAGTTTGCAGAATAGTTTATCCATTATGGGTTTTTTTGTTGTTGCTTTTTTTGGGTCACACCTGGCAATGCTCGGGTTATTCCTGATTCTGCACTCAGGAATTACTCCTGGCGGTGCTCAGAGAACTATATGGGAAGCTGGGGATTGAACCTGGGTTGACTGTGTGCAAGGCAGATGCCCTACCCGCTGTGCTACCACTCCGCGCCCCCATTGTGTTTAGTCATCGTCCATGTAATTCACTAGACATCCCGTTGTTCATCGATTTCCTCGAGCGGGCGCCAGTAACATTTCCATTTGACCCTATCATGTGCCAGTGTAACCCAGTAGCACCTGGTTTGCTTCAGGAATCGAAAAGCCTCCATATAATTAGGAAAAGTATTTCACCAAAGCATTGTGTTAACTGTGAAGGTAATTATACTTTTATTCTAAAACCAGGTGTGATGCTAGCTGTAGAGCGCAGTAATTGCTGAACTTAAGAAGCAGTCTAAACCAGTGACAACTCCTGAAGAAATTGCTCAGGTAAGGAATTTTCCTATTTTTTTCACAGTTGAAAATATTTGGGATTGGGGCGAGCGATAGCCAGCGGGTAGGGCGTTTGCCTTGCGCGCCAGCCGGCCCATGTGGACCCGGGTTCGATTCCCGGCATCCCATATGGTCCCCAGAGCACTGTCAGGAGTAATTCCTGAGTGCAGAGCCAGAAGCCCCTGAGCATCACTGGGTGTGACCCAAAAAGCAAAAAAAAAAATATATATATATATATGTATATATATATTTGGGATTTATTCCTGTTTGCAAAGCTTATGGTCCAACCCTTTGAAGCTCTATCCCAGTTCCCTGCTAAAATGTTTTCAAAATTTATTGACTGGGGCTGGAGTGATAGTAAAGCAGGTAGGATGTTTGCCTTGTGCCTGGCTAATCCAGATTCTATCTCGGTATCCCATATGGCTCCCCCCAAAACCTCCAAGAGTAATTCCTGAGTGCAGAGCCAGTAGTAATCCCTAAGCATCGCAGCGTGTGACCCAAAAAGCAAAGCAAATAATAATTTATTGACTGGGCTGGGCAGGTAGCCTAGAGGAGTGCTAAGTTTAATCCGCAGCACCAGAACACGGCTTGTGTCTACACCGCTATCCCCAGTCTACCAGCACCCCCATAGTAATACCGTAGCCATTAATTGAGGTCTTTTATTGGTCGTTTCAGTTCTGTGTGGCTATAAGTAAAAATTGTGTGTATATGTTACTTGGTGCAAAAGAGATGACTTCAGGGCTGAGTACATGTTTTGCATGCTAGCGGACCAAGTCCAGTCCCCGTTGTACCCAGAGCACTGTCATGTGTGGCCCCAAAATGTGTTCCTCGGGGCCGGTGTGATAGCCCAGCGGGTAGGGTGTTTGCCTTGCACGCGGCCGGCCTGTGCCGGTCTGGGTTCGATCCCCAGCATCCCATATGGTCCCCGAGCACCGCCAGGAGTAATTACTGAGTGCAGAGCCAGGAGAAACCCCTGAGCATTGCTGGGTGTGACCCAAAAAGCCAAAAAAAAAATGTGTTCCTCAACCTTTTCAAGCATGTTGAAGATAACATGCTTTTTGTCATGTTGCAGTATTTGTACATTGGCTAAGGCAAAAAAAAAATGCTATCTGTATACTCCCACTTTTTATTTTTATTTATTTATTTAGTTTTTTACTTTTTGGGTCACACCCAGTGGTGCTCAGGGGTTAGTTACTCCTGGCAGTGCTCGGGGACCATATGGGATGCTGGGGGATTGAACCGGGGTCGACTGCATGCAAGGCAAGCGCCCTACCCTCTGGACTATCACTCTGGCCCCCACATTTTATTTTTAAAAAAGAACGATTTTAGGGCCGGAGCAATAGCCCAGCGGGTAAGGTGTTTGCCTTGCACCGGCCCATGCCGGCCGGGTTCGATCCCGGCATCCCATATGGTCCCCCGAGCACCGCCAGGAGTAATTCCTGAGTGCAGAGCCAGGAGAAACCCCTGAGCATTGCCGGTTGTGACCCAAAAAAAAAAAAGAATGATTTTATTTCAGAATTTTCAGAATATAGCCAAATAACGAATAAAAAATAGAGACAAAATAACCAATATCTCAATAGAATTGCCATAAAACATAAGATCCTGGGCTGGAGTGATAGTACAGTGGGAAGGGCGTTTGCCTTGCACACAGTTGACCTGATTATTACCAAGTGTGACCCAAAATAAGAAAAAACCATGAAAAAATCCCTTTGTTTTTAAGCAACTCCTACCCCCCATCCTAAAAGTGGATTTCTTTGTGGACAATAGCCTTGCCATCTAATATGGAAGGGTAACTTGATTGTTTCAGGTGGCTACTATTTCTGCTAATGGAGACAAAGAAATCGGCACCATCATTTCTGATGCAATGAAGAAGGTTGGAAGGAAGGGTGTCATCACGGTGAAGGCAAGTGGTTCTTTTTCTAAAATGGATGCTTCAGAGTGCACTCCACCTGTAAGCTGTCTTCCCAGCCTTACAGTGTCTTTTTTTTTTAAAATTTGAAGTGATGAGCTAGTTTTAGAAATATGAGAGAAGAGCACCATAAAGCAATTCTGCACTGAGTTCAAGAGTGCAGAATGGAGTACACACAGCCATTGTCCTTAATGATAGCTTCAAAGGTGGTGTTTGGTTATCAAAACAGTTTGCCTGCATATTTCAAAATGTGTATTTGATTCTCTCATGTAATATGCATCTGTATGGATTGGTTATTGTGTTTATATGATTAATTATCCCTAATGTAAATGATACTTCTGGCTATAAAAATTGATCTGAATTACTCTAGTTTTTGTTTGCTGTTTCATGGGTACATTGTGATCAGTGGTATATAGTCCTGTTGTCTATACTTAGAAATTATGTGTCATCTTAATGAAATTCATACAGCTCTTTTATTTTTTTTTGTAGGATGGAAAAACGCTGAATGATGAATTAGAAATTATTGAAGGCATGAAGTTTGATAGAGGTTATATTTCTCCATATTTTATTAATACTTCAAAAGGTAAGAGAAGTCAAAAGCTAAAGGTTTTGATGGTTGGTTTGGGCTCCACACCCCAAAGGTGCTCTAGAGTGCCCAGAGGACCAGGAAGTATTGAGGACTTGGTATCTGTCCTGGTATATGTTCTAGACCTTTGAGCTATCGTGTGTGTGTGTGTGTGTGTGTGTGTGTGTGTGTGTGTGTGTGTTAAAGGGCTTATTGGGGGGTGAGGGGTTACCTTGGCAGTTCCCAGGGCTTATTTCTGACTGAGCTCAGGAATCACTCCAGGTGGAACTTGGGATATCATGGGATGGTGGGGATTGAACCACGTTGTCCATATGCGAGCAAGTGCCTTATCTATTGTCTGTCTTTCCCCAATAACAAGTTTTTAAGAACAGTTGGGCGTATCAGCTGTAGGCATTGGGCCGGGAGTTAGTACTGTGGGTAGGACACTTCTATTATGGCCAACCGGGTTTGATCCCCAGCACCACTTGTGTTCCCTGAGCACCTCTGAGTGTAGCCTCAAAACCAAAATAAGTAAAAAATGAATTGTAGCATTGAAACAATTAGGAGAGATTAATTTATGTATTCCAAAAGTTAATTTATATGAAAGGGAAAAATAAAAAAAAACCTCCCCCTTTTTGGGTTGTATCTGGCGATGCTCAGGGGTTACTCCTGGCTCTGCACTCAGAATTACTCCTGGTGGTGCTTGGGGAACCATATAGGATGTCGGGGACCAAACCCAGGTTGGTTGTATGCAAGGCAAACCTCCCCCCCCCCCCCATCTTAACTTTCAAAGTGGCCTTTGGCGGTTGGCTCAGTGGTACAGTGAATAGGGCGCTCTCTATACACAGCATCACTGGTTGTAGCTTTGTTTTTCTATTTGGGCCACAGCCAGTGATGGTCAGGGGCTCTCATGCTCAGAGGGTCATGCTGTGCCAAGGGTCGATCTGGCCTTCGTTCACTAGGATCAGTGTGTTTGACCCATCTTGCTGTCCCTTGCCCCTTCCCGCCCCACTTTGTTGTTGTTGTTGGGGTCATTCCTGAGTCTTCAGGGGTTACTTCTGGTAGGTGCCAGGGATCAAATCCAGCCCCTTACTACTGTACTAGCACATCCCCTGCTATGTTTTGGGGGGTGGGGTTGGTTTGAGGTAACACCTGATGGTGCTCAGGGCTTGTTCCAGGCTCTGCATTCAGGGATCCCTTCTGTTACGGTATGGGGCATGGGGCAGTAAGCCCAGATGAGTTGCTCTACTATCTCCTCAGGACCCCTCTTGTTTTTTTTAATTGAACTGACATCACTTTGTAAAATAATAGGGCTTGGGAGAATAGTAAGATCTGTGCTTTTGCTGGAGGTCAGGGTTAGATTCCCACAGCACAGCTGGGAGTGACTCCTGAGCACTTTTGGATTGTGAGCGTAGTCTCCCTACTTCCTCAGATTGATCACCCAAAATCCAAAAATCCAGTTTCTGTCTGTTACACAGTTGACTGTTTTTTATACAAATAAATTATAGCCTTTTTTTTTTTTTTTTTTTGGGGTCACCCGGCGTTGCTCAGGGGTTACTCCCTGGCTCTGCACTCAGAAATTACTCCTGGCGGTGCTCGGGGACCATATGGGATGCCAGGGATCGAACACAGGCCAGCTCAGGCTGGCCACGTGCAAGGCAAGCGCCCTACCTGCTGGCTATCGCTCCGGCCATCCCGATTATAGCCATTTTGAGACTGTCCTTCATGTTCTAAGATCGGCTTCAAAATTTTTTTTGTAGGTCAGAAATGTGAATTCCAAGATGCTTACGTTTTGTTGAGTGAAAAGAAAATTTCTAGCGTCCAATCCATTGTACCTGCTCTTGAAATTGCCAATGCTCACCGTAAACCCCTGGTCATAATTGCTGAAGATGTTGATGGAGAAGCTTTGAGTACACTTGTTTTAAATAGGTAAGTGGACAGTGCTTCTTTGTTTACTGTGGTTTTCTGACCACTGCTGGGCATGGCCCAAAAAAAATGGAGTGGGGAGCGGGATAACGTGTATCTAGGGTTGTGGTAATATAGATGGCAGCATAAAATAACAGTGGTTTTCGGGAGAGAGTACAGTGGGCATGACGTTTGCCTTGCACAGTTGAAACCAGGTTTGTTTCCTGGAATCATGTATTGGTCCTCCAAGCTTGCCAGGAGTGATACCTCCCTTGCAGTGCCAAGAGTAACTCTTGAGCATTGCTGGATATTCTCAGCCAATTACAGTTAAAATTTTTGTTTTTTTCCCTTTTATGGGACCGAACCCACAGTGTGCTGCCTGGAGCCACTCCCAGTGCTGCTGGCTGGCAGTGATTCTTCAGGGTTTTAGTGTGCTCTACAACTTGAAGTTTTCTTTGGGGCTTTTTATCTTTTTTGGGTTGCACCTGGCAATGCTCAGGGGTTACTCCTGGCTCTGCATTCAGGAATTACTCCTGGTGGTGCTCGGGGGACCATATGGGATGCTGGGGATCGAACCCGGGTCGGGCGTGTGCAAGGCAAACGCCCTACCCGCTGGGCTACTCGCTCCGGCCCTGTTCTGTCCTTTTCTGAGGGAAATATTTTCACTCTTCGTTTTGCTTGGGAAGATACAAGTAAACAACTATTGGTGTGGTAGCACATTGGGTCGGACATTTGCCTTGCAGGCGGCCGACCCAGTTCAATCCCAGCACCATAAGGTCCCCCAAGCACTGCCAGCAGTAATTCCTTAGCAAGAGCTAGGAGTAACCACTGAGTGTCACTGGATCTCCCAGAAAGCAAAAAAAAAAAAAAAAAAAACAACCAACTATATTGTTCTTAGTTTTTCCGTTTAAAGTGCCTGAGGATTCACTGTTGATCTTTGGCCCCAAATAGCTGCCATTAAAACCTTAAATCTAAGGACCGGGTGATAGCACAGTGGGTAGGACATTTGCCTTGCATGCCACTGACCGGGAGGTACTGCATGTTATGTGGTCTCCCGAGCATTGCTGGGAGTAATTCCTGAGCATTTTCGGTGTGACCCAAAAAGCAAAAAAAAAAAAAAAAAACTTAAATTTAGCCTTGAGTACCTTATATTCTGTTCTATTAAATGTATCTTCACTTTTAAGACAGGAAATCTAGACCTGGGTGTGCAAACTAAAGTGAATCTTATAATAGAAGTGCTTAATAATGTTGGGCCTGTATTAGATTATATTTCTATAGTAACTTCCCAAATCTGAATTTGTCTCAGAATACATATAGTTTGATTTGCTTTTTTGGTACGGAAGCTTGATGGATAGTGAAATTCAAGAAAAAACTGCTCAGTTAAATATGCCTGCTCTTAAGCCATTATGTGCATTTATCAGTGACCTGAATTAAGTATGCAGACTAGACTTTTTTTTTTTCCTTTTTTGGGTCACACCTGCAACGCTCAGGTTATTCCTCGATCTTTCGCTCAGGAATTACTCCTGGCGGTGCTCGGGGGACCATATGGGATGCCAGGGATCGAGCTCATGTCCACTGTGTGCAAGACAAACGCCCTACCCACTATGCTATCACTTTGGCCCCAGACTGGACTTTTTTTTATATTTTATTATATCACCATTAGATATGCAATTACAAGATGTTCACGTTTGAATTTTGGTTCTGCAGTGTTCCAACACCCATGCCTCCACCCCTGACCATCTCCCATCATCAATGTCCCCACCTCCCTCCCCCTTCCCCCAGCCTGCCTCCATGGCAGGTTCTTTATCTCCTTTCACTCTCTATCTCTCCTTCTTGCTTCCCTTTTTTACACATTGTAGATTGTAATATATTCTAGAACATGATTGGTTCCATTAGTTTGATGTACCATGTCCAGACCACAAAAATGGCGACTATTATGGTGAGCGAGTTTCATCCAGTTGTTTCCGAGGCCCTACAGAGGTGATGGGCCCACTCCCAAAACCCATCTTGTCTCCTGGGAGCCTCATGGTCAGCTGAGCTAGGGGAGAGCTGGATGGCAGTTCTCCCCCCCATGCATCTGAGTCTCTCATCTTTCTCTCTATCTCTAATTCTGTCTCTGTATTTCTCTCTCTTCTCTTACACCTTGTGACTTACCTTACCGTTTATGAGGCAATTATCCATGTGTATATTCAGTAGTGAGTACTAGTGTGACATATAGTTCCTCGCTGCTCCACATAGGACGGGCAGCGCTGTGTGTCTGGTCTGTCCCTTGTCCAGTCCATCTCTATTGTTACTGTTTTTGGCATATCGAATACACCACGGGTAGCTTGCAAGGCTTTGCCATGGCCATGGGTTCATCCCAGGGGCCCAATCTTTTCTTATGTCAGACCATCCACCATCCAGGGCTCACAGGGCAGAGCCCTGGGAGTGTAGACAAGCCTATCTCCTGTCTGTCACCTGCCCATGCAGCTGGGCACCGCAGCCATACCTGCAACACCTTGAGGGGCAGGTATGGGCCTTAAGGACCTGGAGTAGTGCCTCTCACATGTGCTGTCAGAGTTTTTGTAGCGATTTTTTTTTAAACAATTGAATACTAAATTGAACCCCCATGGGTAAGTGCCTCTTAGATAAACTCCAATGTAAAAAGTTAATGTATTCTTGCTTCCCACTCCCAGAGCCAGTAGATTGACGCTTTCTTTTTATAACATTCTCTTTTCTGAACACAATTCAACTGAAGTGTCATTGGTTTATCAATTGATATTAGCAAGTGTGAATGTAAAACTTCCGATGTCCTGTCTTATGTGCAAAAGTTAGGAAGCAAAAAATTAAAATCTAAAAAGTGGTTTCCTGACTAACCATACTCAGCTTTGAATATAACTAGAGAGATTTTTTTTTTTCCTTTTTTCTTTTTGGGTCACAGCCGGCAATGCTCAGGGGGTTACTCCTGGAATTTTCGCTCAGGAATTAATCCTGGCGGTGCTCAGGGATTAATATGGGATGCCGGGATCTAATGGCTATATGCAAGGCAAACACCCTACCCACTGTGCTATCGCTCCAGCCCCTAGAGAGACATTTTTTATTAGTTTAATTAAATGTAATAACTTCTTCACAGGCTAAAGGTTGGTCTTCAAGTTGTAGCAGTCAAAGCTCCAGGTTTTGGTGACAATAGGGAAGAACCAGCTTAAAGACATGGCTATTGCTACTGGTGGCGCTGTAAGTAAAATGATAGCATCTTGACTTAAGGTTAATTGTGTTTATAGACTGAATATAATTTTTCCCAAGTTTGCACTTCACTGAAACAGTATATATTAAGGATTAATTGGGAAGTTGAAAATGTCAATAAATGGCTACTTAAAAGGGACAATGGTTTAGTAGGTAGGATGCTTGTCTTTCATATGGCTGGCCTGAGTTTGATACCCAGAATCCTGTATAGTCCCCTGAGCATGCCAGGTATGGCCCCCAAACAACAAAAGACTGTTCCAATCTTTTTTTCAGTTTGGGTAACACCAGCAGTACTCAGGTTATTCCTGGCTCTGCAATCAGGAATTACTTCTGACAGTGTTCGAGGGACCATATGGGATGTCTGGGATCAAACCTGGGTCAGCAGCTTGCAAGGCAAACGTCTTACCCACGTGCTATCTCTCTGGCCCCAAGACTATTCAGATCTTAACCTAGGTTAGCATTGGTTTTGGAAGTTTTAAATTTATTTCTTAGATCCAGAATAAAATTGAAATAAAAATGAAATAGCATGAAAGTATGAAATACATAATTAATGCTTCTAGATGACCTACATAAAGTATTACCATACTAAACATGATAAAGCTAATAGAAAATTGTTTTAATATATTTAATAGGTATTTGGAGAAGAAGGGATTGACTCTAAATCTTGAGGATGTTCAGCCACATGACTTAGGAAAAGTTGGAGAGGTCATTGTAACCAAAGATGATGCCATGCTATTGAAAGGAAAAGGTGACAAGGCTCAAATTGAAAAGCGTATTCAAGAAATCATCGAGCAGTTAGATATCACAACTAGTGAATATGAAAAGGAAAAACTGAATGAGCGTTTGGCAAAACTCTCAGATGGTGTGGCTGTGTTAAAGGTAAGATTTACACTGAAGGCAGCTTCTAGTTCTAAGCCTACAAATGATTTTGGTTTTGGGAGATTAACTTCCCCCTGGAGATAACCATGAGATAAAATTAAATTATTGAAGTATTTCTTATTACTGAATTGTTGGCGATGCCTGCGGGGTCCCCTGACACTACCAGGACAGAAGTTCACTTCTACCTCCGAGGACGCCCGGGAACGGATGAAAACTCACAAAGCCAGCTCAGTTTCAAAAAGGCTTTTTAATAGTACTAAAGCTCTTCCACAGCAATCCAATATAATGAAAGAAGTCTAGCTGTGGTCAGAACTTAGACCATACAAAAGAGCCTAAGTCTTCCACCAAAGAGAGGATCTCACCCAACATGAGTCCTACCCAAAAGAAGGGAAAGGCGAAGGGGCCCCAAGTCAGTCCCCTTATATACACCAAAGTAATCCTATCTGTTGACAGGGAGGGTCATATCAACAAAGAAGCCTAAACAGATTGTAGAAGGGTGATGCCACACCCTATTACAGGTATAAACAAAGGTTAAGCCAAGGACTATTCCCTTCTTCCGAGATTATCTTTTATATAAATCACTGGAGAGGGAGAGCTGGTATAAAGTAATACATCTTAATTTCATGAGCTTCATGAACTTCGTAATCTAGATGGTACCCACAAGGTCCTTATTATTATCTGCACCTGGGTGATTCTGAGTATCTTGTTCTCTGTATACTGAAAGGGTCACACTCTCCTACTTGAGGGCAAACTAGCATAATCCTCAATCTAAAGGATAGTCTCAACGTAGCCAGGGTGGTAGTCTCCTGGTAAATTCTAACTGTCCCACGCTGGGTGCAGTGGGTATAAAGAGGAGCTGTGCCCAATCTAGAAAACATAGAAGTCTTAGTAGATACAAGTCAGAAGTCATTCAGAGTCAAGGTGACTTCTATAACTGCCACACCCTCTAGCAGTGTTTACAAAGAAGAGAGATCTCATTAGAATGAACCTTGGTTTAAGAACATGTAAATAGATTAAGCTGTGAGTGGGTCGAACAGCAAAACTCCCAGATTAGCTAAACCTGTCATCCAACACTGAATTGAACTCTGCAACTGGGCCAATTGCTGTGTAAAATGAATGCTTTGCTAGTTATTAGTCTGGAGACTGACAAAATTGGATAATGCTCTGATGGCTTTTATTACCTAATTGTTTAGGGTAGTAGGTCTTTTTACCTTTTCCAGTAAACAGTTTATTTCATAATGCCTCAGAGCAGTCTCATCTTGGATGGGAAAAGTCATAGTTGCTGGAATTTTTCGTTAGGGTTGGTGGAACAAGTGATGTTGAAGTGAATGAAAAGAAGGACAGAGTTACAGATGCCCTCAATGCTACGCGAGCTGCCGTTGAAGAAGGCATTGTTCTGGGCGGGGTTGTGCTCTGCTTCGCTGCATTCCAGCCTTAGACTCACTAAAGCCTGCTAATGAAGATCAGAAAATTGGTAAGAAGTTACATTAAAATTGTGTTTGTTCACTGCCTGATAATTGGTTTTTCTGTCAGAATAATTGCTGTTCAACTAGGAACAGTTTTCAGAATATAATAAAAAATAGAATTGTGCGGATCAGTAAGAAATAACGCATGGACTTTTGCAAAGTGAATGATTATGGGGATGAGGATGTTTTCTCAAGCAGCAAAACACGGTTCTTGTTCATGACCTCCAATTTTTAATGTCCTTCAATTTTTAATTTTTTGTGGTGCTATTGAACTTTTTAATTTTTGCTGTTTTTTGGGTCACACCTGGCACTGCTCAGGGGTTACTCCTGGCTCTGCACTCAGGAATTACTCCTGGCAGTGCTCGGGGGACCACATGGGATGCTGGAGATCGAACCCGGTCGGCTGCATGCAAGGCAAGTGCCCTACCCGCTGGATTGAACTCAAATCCTATGCATGCAGTGAGCTATATTCCCAGTCTTTTTTTGGAAGTCGGGGCACACTAGCTTGCTCAGGAGTCAACTTCTGGTGATGCTCAGAGCATATGGAGTGCTGGTTTTCAGGTGGACAATTTGGGCTGTGTGTTTCCTTCAGGATTTTAACATAAGGATTGTGCTATAATGTTTACAAAAGAAAACTAAGGTAACTGTCTTAATTGGTTGCCCTTATAGGCATAGACATCATTAAAAGAACACTCAAGATTCCTGCAATGACCATTGCTAAGAACGCAGGTGTTGAAGGATCATTGATTGTTGAGAAGATTTTACAGAGTTCCTCGGAAGTTGGTTATGATGCTATGGTTGGAGATTTTGTGAACATGGTAGAAAAAGGAATCATTGATCCAACAAAGGTAATAATAAATACCGCTTTCTCAAAATGCTTTGAAGAGCTAAAGTCGTGTGTGTGTGTGTGTGTGTGTGTGTGTGTGTGTGTGTGTGTGTGTGTGTGTGTGTGTGTGTGTGTGTGTGTGTGTGTGTGTGTGTGTGTGTGTGTGTGTGTGTGTGTGTGTGTGTGTGTGTGTGTGTGTGTGTGTGTGTGTGTGTGTGTGTGTGTGTGTGTGTGTGTGTGTGTGTGTGACACCTGGCAATGCTCATGGGTTATTCCTGGCTCTACTCAGGAATTACTCCTGGGGGGGGGGGGGTGTGTGTGTGAGTGACACCTGGCAATTGGCTCTGTACTCAGGAATTACTCCTGGCTGTGTTTGGGGGACCATGTGGGATGCTGGGGATCGAACCTGTAAGGGCCGTATGAAAGGCAAATGCCGTACCTGCTGTGCTATTGCTCTGGCCTCAAGTCTTGTTCATTTTTTGCCAGGGAAAAAGTAATACTCTGAAACTTCTTTGTAGGTTGTGAGAACTGCTTTGCTGGATGCTGCTGGAGTAGCTTCTCTGTTAACTACAGCAGAAGTTGTCGTGACTGAAATTCCTAAAGAAGAAAAGGACCCTGGGATGGCTGGAATGGGCGGCATGGGAGGAGGCATGGGAGGTGGCATGTTCTAGTTCACAGAATAGTGCTTTACCACGATTAATGAACTGCGGCGGGAAGCTCAAGGCAGGGCTCCTCGTCTATAACTTCAGAGAAGTCAGTTGAAGGGAAACACCTGAAGAAAAGGCTGGCTGATGTTTTCAGAAAATCGCTATAATCATCAGTTACTGGTTTCAGTTGACAACATATAATGGTTTACTGCTGTCATTGTCCATGCCTACAGATAATTTATTTTGTATTTTTTGAATAAAAAGACATTTGTACATTCCTGATGACTGAGTGCAAGAGCCATGTACCAATGTACTGCTTTCAACTTAAATCACGAGGCATTTCTACTACTATTCTGTTAAACTCAGGATTTTAGTGTTTGCCGTCACCAGATAAGAAGTGAAGAAGCAGCCTTTCTGTGGAGACGAATAATTGTGTACAAAGTAGGAAGATACCCAATTATGTGACAACCTTTGTGTAATAAAAATTGTTTAAAGTTAATTGTAGTCGTGTAGCCTTTCCATCCTCTAGAAGGCCTGAGAAACTAGGCAATGAGAAGTGTGACAAGTCACAGTCAGTCCTGCTCAGCGAACAGTTCCACACAGCTATAGGAGGGTCGGGCTTCTCTGGCTTCTGTGACTCAGAAACTAAGGGAAACGGAGGAGGTTTTGGCCAGTAATATTCATTCCACTTAGGGCATTTGTTGCTGACGGATTATATTGATAATGGGAAGCTTTGGTTTTGGTTTAGTCTGGGTGGACCATATGGGGGGTGCCTCATGAGCGGCTGGGCACAGGGAGAGCCAGTAGCAGCTCTGCCCCATGTCTCTGAGGCATGGTGTGGTCTAGCCCTGGCCCGCCACCCCAGCAGAGCCCCACAACAAGCCGAGACGCCGCCCCCCCCCCCCACTCCATGAGGGGCCTCCGTTTTCCACCTCCGGACTTCCCCCTCGTCAGAATTCCACCCAGCAAACCAGCTTATCACAGCCCGGCTTGCCGCCCGCAAGCGGTTCAATAAATGCTGGATTTTGAGATGACTCCAAGAGTATGCTACCCACACGGCAGAGCCTGGCAAGCTACCCGTGTCGTATTTGATATGCCAAATACCAGTAACTTATTGACCTCATTCCCCTGACTTGATGGAATGGTTTGAGGCTCTTTATGTTCCTGGAGCAAGCAGGTGCCCTTGGGCTCTACTTGCATGAGACAGGTCATATGGAGATGTTACTGGTGCCCGCTTGGAGCAAATCGATGATGAACGGGAAGACAGTGACAGTGACCGTATGGGATCCTGGGGATTGAACCCAGGTTGGCCACATGCAAGGCAAACACCTGACTACCTGTTGTACTATCTCTCAGGCCCCAATAATTGCCCTTGCCCTGTGTATATACTCCATATGGCTTTTCTGAGTTACCCTTCCCTTGGAAAAATTACTGGAGGGGTCGGACTGATTTGCCTTGCATGCAACCAATCCGGGTTTGATCCCCGGCATCCCATATGGTTCGCTGAGCACTGCCAGGAGTATCCCCTGAGCATTGCTGGGTGTGACCCAAAAGAGCAAAAAAAAAAAAAAATTACTGGAACTCAAGGGCATTGTGAAAACTTGAAATTTACATTCAGATGGTCAAGGACAAGTTGTCTTTTTTTCCAAGTGAAATCTGGGTTGTGAGCGTGGTAGCAGGAAACTGGTCTGACAATGGACACAAAATGACCAGTTTCCCACAATCCCCTCCCCGAGCACCGCCAGGAGTAACCCCTGAGCATTGCCAGGTATGACCCTAAAAGCAAAAAAGAAAAAAAATAAAAGTGCTCTAACACTGAATGACATTCCTGGCCCCGTTTTGTGAATTTTGGGTGGTGGGACAAGGTTAGGGGTTTAAGGCACACAGTAACACTGAGTAAGTATTGTTGAGAGGTTATACCTGGCTCTCCACTCAGGAGTGATCCCTGACGGTGTTCGGTATGTGGGGCTCAGGCTCCAACGGAAGGAGACTATGTAAAGCAAGTGTGTTGCCTCTTGTATCATCTCTCTGGCCCATTTTTCTTTGTCTTGTTTGGGAGCCATACCAAGCAGTGCTAGGGTTACTCCTGCCTGCACTCAGGGATCACTCCTGGTGGTGCTTTGGAGACTGGGATGGCAGGGACCAGGGACCAAATTCTGGTCAGCTGTGTACAAGGCAATACATCTACTTGCTGTCTTAACACTTTGGCTCCCTGTTGGATGACAGATTTAGCTAATCTGGGAGCTTTGCTGTTTTGCCCACTCACAGTTTAATCTATTTAAGCCAAGGTTCATTCTAATGAGACTTCTCTTCTATGTAAACACTGCTAGAGGGTGTGGCAGTTACAGAAGTCACCTTTACTGAATAACTTCTGACCTATACATCTACTAAGATTTCTATGTTTTCTAGATTGGGCACAGCTCCTCTTTTATACCCACTGCACCCAGCGTGGGACAGTTAGAATTTACCAGGAGACTACCACCCTGGCTACGCTGAGACTATAGGAAGACTATAGGAAGGATCATACTAGTTTGCTTTAAGCAGGCGAGAGTGACCCTTTCAGTACATGAGAACAAAATCCTCAGAATCACCGTGGTGCAGATAATAAGAAGGACCTTGTGAGTACCATCTAGATTACATGAAGCTCATGAAATTAAGATGTATTACTTTTATATCAGCCCTCTCTCTCTCTCTCTCTCTCTCTCTCTCTCTCTCACTCCGCTCCAGTGTTTTTACATAAGAGATAATCTCGGGATTAGTCCTTGGTGTAATCTTTATATTTATACCTGCAATAGGGTGTGGCAC
>JAJIBD010012658.1:0-17014 GCA_021461705.1 Cryptotis parvus | reverse complement strand
AGCCCGGCTCATTGAGATCCACCCTGCTGTCTTTTTTTAATCCGGCCCAGGGTATGCTGATCCAGAGACAGACATGGGGCAGAGCTGCTACTGGCTCTCACTGTGCCCAGCTGCTCATGAGGTGCCCGGGAGGGATGGCAGGTTCTAGCCCTGGCCCACCACCCCAGAAGAGCCTCACAACAAGCCAGACGACCCCCACTCCATGAGGACCTCCATTTTCCACATTTGGACTTCCCCCTCGACAGAACTCCACCCAGCAGACCAGCCTATTACAGCCCAGCTCGAGCAGCCGGTTGCGGCCGCACGGTTCATCAATAAATGCTGGATTTTGAGATGACTACAAGAGTATGCTTCCTGCACGGCAGAGCCTGGCAAGCTATCCGTGTCGTATTTGATATGCCAGATACCAGTAACAATTATAGACCTCATTCCCATGACCTGATGGAATGGTTTTGAGGTTCTTTATCTTCCTGGAGCAAGCAGGTGCCCTTGGGCTCTACTTGCATAAGACAGGTCATATGGAGATGTTACTGGTGCCCACTCGAGCAAATCGATGATGAACGGGAAGACAGTGACAGTGATAGACAGTGGTCACACCCGGCAATGCTCAGGGGTTACTCCCTGGCTCTGCACTCAGGATTACTGAACCTCTGGCGGTGCTCAGGGGACCATATGGGATGCCGGGACGGAACCCGGTTTGGCGCGCTTTAAGGCAAACGCCCTACCCGCTGGACCATCGCCTCCAGTCCCCCACCCACAGCTTCTAAGGAGAATCCTCCAGAAAATCACCAAAATTCTCACAAAGGCCCAAATACTCCTAATATGAGATAATCACTTTTTAATCATTCCTCACTCGTGCATTTTCCATAAACACTGTCCAGGGTGTAGGTGAGTAGAGCTTCAAAGGCAGCCCAGGGGTGGAGTAACCCAACCCTGGGCAGGACACATCACACACCCAACCCTGTGCCAGACACGCAGGTGCACGCACACGCACACACACTCACATGCACTCACTCATGCACTCACACACTCTCACATGTACCCACACTCACCCCAAACACCTCAACTACCACTATCGCCAGTGAGCCTCACTGCACATCTGTGCACTCTGCGTGTGGGAGGACATGGGCCCCAGAGAATACCCTGGGATGTGAGAAGCTGGTGAACGTGACAGCGGGTCCTACCAGGGAACCTTTTCTTGCTCATCAGCCTCCGGGGAAACCATGTTGAAGAGAATGCGCTGAAGGACCTGCTGTACCTGGACGTGCCAGCAGGGGGCGTGTGTGCCGGCTTCACCTGCGGGTGATACACGTCTGATCCCAACACGCGTGGGAGCCCTAGAGCAGCCCGAGATCAGCCTCCAAGCCCTGAGCTGGGATTAGCCACCAGGTGTGACCCAAAACAAAACAAATGCCAGGGGCAGTGTAGGATTAAGGCATTTGCCTCCTGTGCTGGGTCCCCGGCACCACATGGCCCCCAGAGCACCTCTGGGAACAGCCCCTGAGCACAGAGCCAGGAGTATCCACTGAGCACTGCTGGGCGTGGCCCAAACTCTAGCTCCCCTAAAAGTAAATACCCCAGGTGCGGGCTGACACACCTTCTGGGACCCTCCGGCTGCAGACCTTGGGGTCCCCACATCTCCCAAATCACCCTCATGTTCTTCTTCCTCCTGGCAAAGATCCGTCATGGCTGAGGGAAGGGCAGGCTGGGACAGGTAGGGGTAGGCTGCAGCACCCACAGGGGTGTCGGGGGGAAGACAGCCCACGTTCACCCACCACAGTCCCCTGTGCATGACAGAGCAAACGAGACAAGGAACATGAATCCAGCCCTGCCTGCTGGGGGCTCGAGTGGGGGCCCACATGTCCCCATCCCCTGACTACGTGCTGCTGGGGAGCCCGGGGAAGGCCACACACCCACCCTGTTCTCCCCAGTCTGCTTGGGGGAAGTGGTCTCTGCCCATGTCCCCCGACTCTAAGCTGCAGGCCCTGCCCTGATTGTGGGTCTCGGCTGTGACTGTCCCGGGACCCCTTCAGTCATTCCTAAGGGGTCTGTGGACTTTCAGAGCCAGGAGGGGCGGACAGCAGAAGCCAGACACTCCTGTGAATTCTAGAAAGCTCGGAGAGTTCTCTGTGCTCAAGCTCATCCCATCCCGTCCCATAAACTGGGGCCACAAGCCCGGATACCGCCAACCGCCAGGAGGACCACAGGGGAGAGGGTGAGGAGCACTTTTCCCGCCGGAGCCTAGGTGCTGGCTCTGTGGCAGAGAACTTGCCTTGTTTGTGAAGCCCCGGGTTCGATCCCAGGCTTCCCAGCACATAAACAACTAGACAAGAAATCAAATTCCTGGTCTCTACATCAGTGGAAACATGGGGGAAGGGCTGCAGTACTCCCCTGCTGAGGACTCTGTGTGCCGGGGGCCTCTGTAGCTGCTCAGGCCCAACGGGTGGGGAGCTCAGGGTCTGCTTCCTGCCCCAGGACCGAGGAAGCTGCTTTATTTTACGACTCTGTTCGGTTTGGGTTTCTAAGCCGCACCTGGTGGCAGTGCTCGGGGCTTATTCCTGGCTGTGTGTGCAGGGAATCGCTCCTGATGGTGCTCAAGGGACCACGCCTGGTGCCAGAGATCAAGCCTGGAGCAAGGCAAGAGCCCTACCGTTCCAACACTCCTGGGCCTACGTCTTTCTTCTTCATTACTTTTTTTTTTTGCCTTTCTGGGGATTTTCACAGAGCTAACACTGGTGTGAGATCTTCTGGCTTAGAGAGAGACAGAGAATGCACTTTTCCAGGCCAAGAGAAGGCCAAGAGACTCCCTGAGGCGAACCCCAGCTTGGCAGGTGTCAGGAACAGAAGGCCGGGAGTGGGGGGATGGTGATCCGCTGAGAGTGGCTTCAGGAATGGGGGTGGGGAGTCACAGAGCTCGAAAGGAGCTTGGCTTTTGCTTCCAGTGCAGTGAGCAACAGGATGAGGAGACCACACAGGCAGAAAAGCACCAACTGAGGCCAGAGCCATAGCACAGCTGGGAGGGCGTTTGCCTGCACGCGGCTGACCCAGGTTAGATCCCGGCATCCCATATGGTCCCCCGAGCACCGCCAGGAGTAATTCCTGAGTGCAGAGCCAGGAGTGACCCCTGAGCATCGCTGGATGTGACCTAAAACGAGGAGGAAGGAGGCATGAGCCCTCCCCGCCAAACTTGTCTGTGATCCAAACCTGAGCAGCTTCCGGGTCTCCCCACCCCCAGGGTCACCGCCCTCCTGACAGCTGATAGCCAAGGATCCCAGCCTAGTGTCCAACTTATGTAGGTGGGAGTCAGCCTGCAGGTCACCCGTGCGTCCAACACGGCTGGCTTCTCCGCATACGCAATACACTGTTCATCGCTGTGCGCCTGACCCTCCGGTCTCTGCCCTCAGGGTGTGCCACGCGAGTGCCACGATCTGTGTACCGGCAACTGTAATCCCACCCAAACTCTCGCTGAAGCCCCCACCCCCCGGAAACTGTCAAACTCTCCTTTAAAGTTCACGGCTACAGGCCGGGTCCGGGTCCCAAGGGCCTAGTTCCAGGGCGTGGAGCTCTCTTCTCTACCCCCCACCCAGAACCCAGGCCTCCGTCCTCATCTGCAAAATGGGACGATCCTACCAAAGCTGCAAAAATAAAGTTAAATGAGAAACAGCAGCGAAAAACCCGCCACCCTGAATCCCCCACTTCACCCCCCCGACCCCCACGCCCCGCAGCACCGTTAAGGCAGAGACTCTCCTGGCCCAGAAAAAACACAGATGCGCGCAAGGGCGCTCCCCTGTGGGAGATGCGCGAACTGCACCCTGGCTCCCCTTAGTTTCAGGATCCTTCCTCAGGATGCCCCATGCCAGGACCAAGCCCGGACCGACCAGGCTCAGCCCCTACAGGAAGGCCGGTGCCCACGAAGTTGCTTCCAGACACCCCCAAAGCCCACAGGGCCCCTTACCCGGGAATCGCCGCCGTCTTTGCGCCCTGGCTCCCCTCCTGAAGTCCTCCCACCCCGCCTGCTCTCCTGTTGACTGCGGCGCCCCCGGGCACGTGGCACCGGCCCCCGCACGCCCCGGCCCTTGCTCCCGTGTGCGCGCGGCCCTGCCAGACTGCGCGGGCAGGGAGGGCCCCTGTGCCCTGTTCCCGGAAGATGGGAGCGCGCCCACGCCTGGCACGGGGCCCAGAGTCCAGCGGGGGCGTCGTAAATGGCTCCTGAATGATTCATTCATTGCTCCGGGAGAGGCGGTGCGACCCCTAAGGGGCTAGGGCTGCGCGAGTCCAAGTCCCCAGCCGGGTTCAAGTCTCGACTCCGACCTTCGGAGAGGTCCTGGAGAGGGACGCCCCTGGCCCGACCCTGTTAGAGCGGCAGCGGGTGCGGGGCGAGAGGCTGGCCTGCAGGCACAGCGCGCTCAGGGCGGGAGGGCATCATCCATTCAGGGAGGCGAAACCGCCGCTGCTCCGCCCGCGGCGCCCGGGCTCGCTGGTGCGCAGCATCCGCCGCTGGACCGAAAGAGAAACTGAGACCCTAAGGGACCGCGAGAACCCGGGTGCGGCTCGAAGCCGGGCCTGCGGACTGCGCCCCGGGCTCGGCCGGCCCGCAGAGAGCCCGGTGCGCCCCGCGCCGGCGCGCCCTCGTCCCCCACCCCCACCCGGCCCGGGGGTGCAGGGCGCGGAGCGGCTCCCCCGCCAAGCCCCGGCTCCCGGGCTCCCTGCGGCGTGCGCTGGGGGTCTACACCGGGGCTCGAGGTTGCGCGGCGCTCCGGGTTGTCACTTTAAACTGAGCGGGGCGCGCGCGGCGGACTCCTGGGAGCGTGCCCGGACTGCGGCGCAGCGCCCCGAGCCCCCGGCCCGCAGCCCGCTCCAGCCCGCGCCGGCCACACTGCAGCGGCGGCGGCGCGGGAGCGGCGGGGCTCGGCGCTGCGGGAGGCCGGTGGCCGCCCCTCGGCGCAGCGGGTGAGTACGCACCGCCGCGGACCCCCTGCCCCCGCGCGGCCCCTGCACCCTCACGCCACCCCCCGCGCTCGCCCGGCCACTTCCACGCCTCCCGGCGCCCGCGTGGCGCGCACGCCCCTCACTTTCGCAATCGGCACCCGACTGTCCCCCACCGCCCCTGGCCGCCTCGCACCGCTTCCTGCTCCAGGGTCCGCCCCCTGCACCCCAGCTCCCATTGGCGCTGGGGAACCAGGCAGGGCTGTTGAGTCTAGGGAATGGCCCGATCCTGGGGGCACGTCCTGGGGTGCTCCTGGGGTGCTCCTGTCCCTGGGGTCCCAGCACTCCAGGAGGTTCTGACTCGTCCATCCCGTGCGGGGCGCTTTGCAGGGTCCCTCGGGGACTCTCGTCACTGCTGTCCTTTGGGAGAGGAAGCTAAATAGGGTCTAGGGTGGAGGATTTGGACCGAAGGGAGCTGGGTGCAGGCCAGACTTGGAGCACGCTGCCGAGAACCGTCGGACCCCTCCTCAGGCCTGGGGCTGCTCGCCCACCAGGCAGGGGCAGGGCCTGCCCCAATTTCTGCAGGAAAGCAAAGGGGCCTGCGAGTTCAGGGGACCCTGAGCTGAGGCGGTCTGGCTGCTTCACATCTAGACCCCTCTAGGGACTCCTGGGAACCGTTTTCTTTCCTTCCCCCCCTTTATTTTAGTGGAACCAGGAACCCAACTCAGTGCACTGCTCGACAAGCTCTGGCGGCTGAGTGCTTGTGGCTGAGTGCTCCTGGCTGAGTGCTCCTGGCTGAGTGCTTGTGGCTGAGTGCTCGTGGCTGAGTGCTCATGGCTGAGTGCTTGTGGCTGAGTGCTCGTGGCTGAATGCTTGTGGCTGAGTGCTCGTGGCTGAGTGCTCATGGCTGGAGTGCTTGTGGCTGAGTGCTCGTGCTGAGTGCTTGTGGCTGGAGTGCTCCTGGCTGAGTGCTCATGGCTGAGTGCTCATGGCTGAGTGGTCGTGGCTGAGTGCTCATGGCTAAGTGCTTGTGGCTGAGTGCTCGTGGCTGAGTGCTCGTGGCTGAGTGCTTGTGGCTGAGTGCTCCTGGCTGAGTGCTCCTGGCTGAGTGCTCGTGGCTGAGTGCTTGTGGCTGAGTGTTCGCCACTGAGTGCTCATGGCTGAGGACTCGCCGCTGAGTGCTCGCAGCTGACTGCTGTGCCTGGCCTGTGCCTCGGTGTTCTTTTGGGTACAACGGGCTCCTCCCAGGGTGGCAGAGAGAATTTGCCCAAACAACACATGGCGCAGTGCTCTGCGTCCTGCCTGGCATGCAGGCGGTACCCAGCACATGCCAGTGATGTGGTTCTCTCAGCCGGAGACACTGAAAAATGTCTTCAAGCTTCAAGGGCCTTAAGGGACTGGGAACAGCTCTGGGCTCGGGGGTGTGCCCGGAGCACATCAGCCATGTTCGGTCGTCCACTATGCATGACACCACCACCGCCACCACGTGCTGCCCTGGTGACCCCCGAGCGCTGAACCATGGAGGCTGCTTAACTGAGCATCACCACTGGAAGTGGCCCCTGGGACCCCCGAGCTCCACTTGGGAGGCCTCGCCCCAAAAGTATATCCTACAGAGGTGCATCCTAGAAGAGGAGGGCTCCCCAGACTCACTTCCTGTTAATCCACGTCCATTACCTACTGGCCTTGGAATGGGTATGGAGGGAACCAACTCCTAGCCAAGATGTGTTACGGGACACAAAGAAAGGAGGACGCTGGGGGCAGCAGCACTGGCCCCCTGCCCCCAGGCACCAACTTCCGGGAAAGCCTTTGTTCTAATGAGCCCAGGAGCCTCCACTGTGGTCCACTTCCAGGAAGGTGATGGGGGTCCTTCCCACCCACCTTGTTCCCCAAGGCTCCAGGGCAGGAAGCTGTACCCAGCTGAGAGCCCAGATCCCTGACGCCCGGCCCTCTGCTGTGCCTTGGGGTGCTGCATGCAGGGGAGCCCCTTACCTGCTCCATCTCAGTCTCATGGTGCCCTGGGGTTAGGGTACCTCTCCGTCCACGCGGTGCTGGGCCAGCCGACCCCCTTTCACCATCAGCTGTTTGGATGACCGCTCTCCATCCAGGTCAGGCTTGGAGACAAGGTTCAGAACAAAGACAGGGAAGGGGCTGGACTCTCGCAGGATCAAGAGGGGGCCATGGCAGCGCCTCCCCCCACTGTACCCCCATTTTCCATGAATCTGAAGCCGGGGGAGCTCAGGTCACTGGCCTTGAATATGCCTCATCAGCATTTTTTGTTTAAGCCAACGCCGCAGCCCCTCGGCCTGGCAGGGCTCCCAGCTGGGGCGGGGTGCCAGGGGAGCGGTTGGGCTCAGGCAAGAGCTTGCTCTCCGCTCCCTGGGCCTGGCAGGTGACTCCTGGTGCAGCCCCTGCCCCTATGGGCACCTCACTTTCCTCCTCCGGGAGCAGAAGATGGCAGCAGGACTTTGCCCGGCCAGAATTGGCCCCTGTGCCCCCACCTAGGGAAACTGGGACGTGGTCACTGGAAGTGAGTGGCCAGTGACCCCAGGTCCCGCTGGGCCACACTAGCTGGGTGGCTCTGGGCAAGTCTCTTCACCTTTCTGAGCTGCCCACTGCCCAGTCCAGCCAGCTGCAGGGTGACCGCAGTGTGCCTTGGGCCTCTGGGAAGGAAACAGGGAAGGCGCCAGCTCAGACCAACAAATGCCCCTCCAGGGGCCGCCGCCATTTGGCCCCAGCTCAGGCTGCCTCCCCTCCCCAATCTCCAAACCTTAAAAGGAACCTGGAAACTCAGATTCTCTCTTTCTAAACACACGCGCCTATTTTGGAAGGTGGGAGCTGTTTGGGTTTGGGGGCCACACGCGGCGGTTGGGGGTTTATTCCTGGCTCTGTGCCCTCCTCGGTCCCCCTCCAGCCCAAGAAGTCTCTTTCTGACAGGAAATCGCCCACGTTTCCCATGTTGGCACCTTGAGGACCAATGAAATAAGCCGCACAGTGGCCGGCAGCTCCCACGCTCCCTGGCTCACACCAGGGGCCCAGGGCTTCCGGGACCCACAGCCAGGTAAGCATGGGGGGGCGTCATTTTCCGTTTGGGAGTCCCTGAGGCTCTGAGCTTGGGAGAGGCAAGTGCTGGGATAACGGGGTTCAGGCGCCCAGAGTCACCTTCTCTCTTCCCTCTGCAGGGGTTCCTTATGTGTGTTGGGGGCC
The DNA here is from genome assembly GCA_021461705.1 of Cryptotis parvus. NCBI lineage: Eukaryota > Metazoa > Chordata > Mammalia > Eulipotyphla > Soricidae > Cryptotis > Cryptotis parvus. Next base: position 8,884 of record JAJIBD010012658.1, on the reverse strand, counting down.
AGGGAGCCTGATAAGAAAGTTGTGACCAGGTATGGCCAGATTAGCCCCTTTTGCAGAAGCCCCAACTCCAGACAAAGTGGAGAGGCGCCGGGTCTGAGGATCTGAGCTGGGGCAGCTTGGAAGGCGCACGTGAAACTCCTGCCGGGGACTGTCCAGCCACACTCTGGTCACGCCTGGCTCTGGGACTAGCAGAAATACCCAGCCCCCTTCTGCCAGGAGCAGGCTGGCGCCTCGGCCGAGCTCCCGGACCTTTGCCGGGAGTTAGGCAGCCCCAAGTGCCGCCTGGCAGCAGGCAGGAGGCGGGAAGTTCTCTGCAGAGGTGAAGCTGCTGGAGTCTTGCGCAGGGGCGGGGCGGGCGAGGCTCCGCAAAGGTTAGGGAGCGCTCAGCCCCTCCCAGCAAAGGGGAGCCCTTCCTGGTGCCGCCCCCCATTTCCATGACGACCGCACAGCTGCGTGGGAGTGGGGGCACCAGCAGGAGCTCAGGCGCGGAGCTAGGAGCTGGCCCTGGACGCGGCGGGCTGCTGAGGCTTCCAGCACGGGGACCGCGCCCCCACCCCTGCCCCACACTGGTCGCACCCCCACCCCTTCTGTGGGGTCCTGAGTCAGAGGTCGTGGCGACCCCCAGACAGACTCCCCGTAGCTGGAAACTGGCCTGAGGACTTGTCGGGATCTCGGGGTCACCTACCTGGGGTGGGGGCGCCTTGGAACTACGGGGGTGCGGCTGCAGTGGCACATTAGCCGTGCTTGGGAGATCCTGAGTTTGAATCCAAACAAAAGCAACTCGAGGCCGAGAGATGGTCCTGGGGCTGGGGGGCGTGAGCTCCCAATACAGAGCCGTGAGTGCCCCCCCAGAAACTCCAGAAGGTTTCTGAGTTTCTGCACACAAAGGTTCCTGCGAAGTGGGTCTCACGCAGGGTCCCCTGCCTGGAACCACTGTCTGAGCCTTCCTTCCGGTCAGCCTTGTCCCTGGAGCTGAGCTCCTCCCACCTCCCGGCTTCCAAAGCCCCTTTCCCGCCTGAGCAGTGCTGCCCAGTGGTCAGCGCCGTGTGCTACTCTGTCTTGTCCCCAGACACACACACAGGAACTGCCCCCTGGTCCCCTCAAGAACAGGTTTGCGGGGCCGGGAGCAATAGCCCCAGCCGGTAGGGCGCTTGCCTTGCACGCAGCCGGCCTGTGCCGGCCTGGGGTTCGATTCCCGGCGTCCCATATGGTCCCCCGAGCACAGCCAGGAGTGATTCCTGAGTGCAGAGCCAGGAGTAACCCCTGAGCATTGCCGGGTGTGACCCAAAAAGCAAAAAAAAAAAAAAGAACAGGTTTGCTTCTTAGCAATAAGGTTGAACAGGGGCGGGAGCGACAGCACAGCGGGAGGGTGTTTGCCTTGCACGCAGTCCACAGGGCATCCCATATGGTTCCATCCCCAGCACCACCAGGAGTAATTCCTGAGTGCAGACCAGGAGTAACTCCTGAGTATCTCTGGGTGTGACCTAAAAATACGAAAAAACAAAAAAAAAAAAAAGGTTGAACAATGAGCAGCCAGCAGCCACCTGGCTCAGGCTTGTAGGAGGGCCCAGAGCTTTCTAGAAGAGCTTAGTCAGAACTTCTCCATCCTAGACCTTGGGCGTGGGAGGGGTGGGCAGGAAGCTGAGACTGAAGAACCCAGCTCGGCTTTGTTCATCCCGAATCCAGCAACGGCGCGGGAAGGCAGAGCCCACAGCCGGGCCGCCGGGTGCCTGGTCTCCCCAACAGTGGCGGCTGTCACTTTGCCACTTTGAGCTTCAGATAAACTGCAGACGCTTGTTTAGTGCAAGTCCGTGACGTTTGGACCAACCCACTTTAAAAAAAAGTCACGTGGCCTGGCTCTGTTGTTTCTGGGAGGTGGAAGGGGGCTCGGGTCACACCACAGTTCCTGGTTCTGTGCTCAGGAGTGACCTTTGGGCCGGAGGGATAGTACAGCAAGAGGGCGTTGCCTTGCACACGGCTGACCCAGGTTCGATCCCCGCATCCCATATGGTCCTCCAAGCACCGCCAGGAATAATTCCTGAGTGCAGCAGAGCCAGGTGTAACCCCTGAGCATTGCCGGTGTGACCAAAGAAAGGAAATAAAAAAAACAAGAGTGACCCTTGGCGGTGCTCAGGGGAACTTATGTGGGGTGGGGATCAAACCAGGGCTAGCCACTGGACACCCTGAGCTCCCTCCGGCCCCTGGTGGCCCTGAGGATTGGACAGCTGATGAAAACTAGCCCAGGTGCCGGAGTGAGAGCAAAGCCAGAGGGCACTTGCCCTGAGCGCAGCTGGCCCTGACCCTGGTTTGAAGCATCCTACATGGTCCTTCAAGCCCGCCAGGAGTGATCCCGAGCACAGAGCCAGGGGTAAGCCCTGAAGATACCTGGTGCGCTCCAAAAAGGAGAAAAAGAACTTCAAGACCCCTTATAACAGTCATTTTTCTTGGGGCCGGAGCGATAGCCCAGCGGTAGGGCGTTTGCCTTGCACACGGCCGGCCCGTGCTGGCCTGGTTCAATCCCCAGCATCCCATATGGTCCCCTGAGCACCGCCAGGAGTAATTCCTGAGTGCAGAGCCAGGAGTAATCCCTGAGCATCACCGGGTGTGACCCAAAAAGCAAAAAAAAAAAAAAAAGTTTAACAGTCATTTTTCTTTGGGGTCACACCCAGCGATGCTCAGGGGTTTCTCCGCCTCCTGGTGGTGCTCAGAGGACCATGTGGGATGCAGGGACTAATCTGAGTCGGCCACGTGAGAGCAAACCATCCCCTATGCACTATTGCTCCAGCCCCTTCTGACAATTTTTATGTGTCCTTTCTGGGGGAGGGGTAGTTGGGTCACGCGGGCCTGTGTTCAGGGCTCACTCCCTGCTCTGTAGTCGGGATTGCTCCTGGCGGGCCAGGGAGGGGTGCTGGGGCTCAAACTGGCCCCCCGCAGGGCCAGGGCCTTCCCAAAGGTCCCCTGGTCTCGGTCTTGTGTTTTGGCCCTGGGCATGGATCCAGAGTCGGGCCCTCCCAGCTGAGGCTGGGGACGGTGGGGAGCCCCCACCCCTCCCCTGCTGACTCTCTCCTGCTCTGTTCCAGCTGTGCAGTGGGCACCATGACCGTGGACGTGGCCGAATACCACCTGAGCGGTGAGTGCTAGGGGCACCACCGTCACAGCCTGCAAGAACAGTGACTCGCTGGGCTGGGCGCGGCTGGGCCCTGGGCAGGGAAAGGATAGGCTGGAGTGTGCTGGAACCCTGGGCAGGGAAAGGCTGGGCTGGAGCGTGCTGGGCCCTGGGCAAGGGAAAGGCTGGGCTGGAGTGTGCTGGGCCCTGGGCAGAGAAAGGCTGGGCTGGAGCGTGCTGGGACCCTGGGCAGGGAATGGCTGGGCTGGAGCATGCTGGGCCCTGGGCAGGGAATGACTGGGCTGGGCGTGCTGGGCCCTGGACACAGGGAAAGGCTGGGCTGGAGCGTGCTGGGCCCTGGGCAGGGAAAGGCTGGGCTGGAGCATAATGGGCCCTGGGCACATGGAAAGGCTGGGCTGGAGCGTGATGGGCTCTGGGCACAGGGAAAGGCTGGGCTGGAGCGTGCTGGAACCCTGGGCAGGGAATGGCTGGGCTGGAGCGTGCTGGGATCCTGGACAGGGAAAGGCTGGGCTGGAGCGTGCTGGGACCCTGGACAGAGAAAGGCTGGGCTGGAGCGCTGGGCCCTGGACAGGGAATGGCTGGGCTGGAGCATGCTGGGCCCTGGGCACAGGGAAAGGATGGGCTGGAGCATTCTGGGACCCTGGGCAGGGAATGGCTGGGCTGGAGGGTGCTGGGCCCTGGGCAGGGAAAGGCTGGGCTGGAGCGTGCTGGGCCCTGGGCAGGGAATGACTGGGCTGGAGCGTGCTGGGCCCCTGGGCACAGGGAAAGGATGGGCTGGAGCATGCTGGGACCCTGGACAGGGAAAGGCTGGGCTGGAGCGTGCTGGGCCCTGGGCAGGGAATGGCTGGGCTGGAGCGTGCTGGGCCCTGGGCAGGAATGGCTGGGCTGGAGCGTGCTGGGCCCTGGGCAGGGAAAGGCTGGGTTGGAGAGTGCTGGGACCCTGGGCAGGGAATGGCTGGGCTGGAGCGTGCTGGGCCTTGGGCAGGGAAAGGCTGGGCTGGATGCGCTGGGCCCTGGGCAGGGAAAGGCTGGGCTGGAGCGTGCTGGGCCCTGGGCACAGGGAATGGCTGGGCTGGAGCGTGCTGGGCCCTGGGCAGAGAATGGCTAGGCTGGAGCGTGCTGGGACCCTGGGCAGGGAATGGGGCCCCGGAAGCCTCTCCTGTGCCACAGAGGGGTCACCTCTCCCGTTGTCTCAGAGGGGTCCTGGAAGCCCTCTTCCCACAAAGCTGGAAGGAAGGACAGGAGTGCCCCAGGGCCGGTCAGGGGCCAGTGTCCCCTCACCCTCTCCCAGCTCTTCGCTGGCACAGCCGCAGCCTGAGCACAAGGACAGAGGGGGGACCCCTTTGGGTGCTCCCAGCCGGGTCTCAGGCCGGCGCGGGGTGCACAGGCTGGCCCGGGCTTTGTGTGGTCATTCCCAAGTGACACAGCGCTGAGCCCCCCATCCCCTTCTGTGACGCGGGGCCAGTGAGGCTGCCCAGGGCTGCAGGGAGGACCCAGGGGGCTAAAGTGCACTTGTGTGCTGTGTGTTTCTGTGTGTGTCTGTGTGCGCTGTGTCGCATTTGTACGCCCCTATATCTCTGTGTGTGTTGCCATGTAGCTTTGTGTGTGCCTGTGTGCACGTTTTATGTGCCTTTGTACACATGTGTTCATGTGTGTGCCCTGTGTCTCTGTGTGTGCATGTCATGTGCCTGTGTGTGTCTGTGTGCCTGTGTGTGATGTGTGTCTCTGTGTGCATGTGTGTGTCTGTATGTGCCCATGTGTATGACATGTGTCTGTGTGCCTGTGTGCAATTATGTGTGCTGTGTAGGTGCCTATGTGTCCAAGTGTGTGACGTGTCTGTCTGTGTGCATGTGTGTCTGTGTGCCTGTGTGCATGTATGTGTGTCTGTGTGTGCCTGTGTGCAATTATGTATGTGTCTGTGTGGGTGCCTGTGTCCATGTGTGTGACGTGGTCTGTGTGCATGTGTGTCTGTGTGGGTGCCTATGTGTCCATGAGTGTGACGTGTCTGTGTGCATGTGTGTGTCTGTGTGTGCCTGTGTGCCCATGTGTATGACATGTGTGTCTTTGTGCATGTTGTGTGTGACATGTCTGTGTGTGCATGTGTGTGTCTGTGTGGGTGCCTGTGTGTTCATGTGTGACGTGGTCTGTCTGTGTGCATGTGTGTCTGTGTGTGCCTGTGTGAATGTATGTGTGTCTGTGTGGGTGCCTATGTGTCCATGTGTGTGATGTGTCTGTGTCCATGTGTGTGACATGTCTGTCTATGTGCCCGTGTGTATAACATGTGTCTGTGTGTCTTTGTGCATGTATGTGTGTGACATGTCTGTCTGTGTGCATGTGTGTGTCTGTGTGGGTGCCTGTGTGTTCATGTGACGTGTCTGTCTGTGTGCATGTGTGTCTGTGTGTGCCTATGTGCATATGTGTGTGTCTGTGTGGGTGCCTGTGTGTCCATGTGTGTGATGTGTCTGTCTGTGTGCATGTGTGTGTGTCGTGTATGCCTGTATGCACGTATGTGTCTGTGTATGCCTGCCCATACACGGACATGTTTCTGTCTGCCTGTGTGCACGTGTGTGTCTGTGTGTGCCCGTGTCACATACGCAGTGCCCTGTATCTCTGTATTTGTGCCCGCCACATACACAGAGGAGCCGCCTCATGCAAGGCAAATGCTCTACCCACTGTTCTGTCACTTTGGCCCCACAAGGCAAGTGCTCGAACCCCTGCACTGCCTCTCCCATCTCCAGATCCCTCTTCTCCAAACCCCAAAGGCTGCTCTGGTTATCCGGAAGGAAGAGTCCTCTGAAGCTTATGGGATCAAAACACTCAAAAAGTGGGGGCCGGAGCAATAGTACAGCGGGAGGGTGTTTGTTTGCCTTGCATGTGGCTGATCTGGGTTTGTTCCCCGGCTTCCCATGTGGTCCCCTGAGCACCACCAGGAGTAATTGTGCAAAACCCCTGAGCATTGCCAGGTGTGACCCAGAAAGAAAAAAAAACCCTCAAAAGAAAGAAATCCCAATTTATGGGGGCTGAAGCAATAGTACAGTGGGTAGGGGCTTGCCTTGCACGTGATCAACCCAGATTCGATCCCTGGCAACCCATATGGTCCCCAGAGCCCCTGCCAAAGAGTGATGCCTGAGCACAGAGCCAGGAGTAACCGCTGAGGGCCGCCAGTGTGACGGCCTCCTCCCCAAAGAAATCCCTAATTGTTTAAAGTCTAAGAAGTACCTAGTGCTCTGGGCTCTTCCTCTGTAACCAGGCATTGCTCCTGGGAGATCTGGACGCTGGTCAGGACAGACAGAAGCAGAAATCACAGGGAAAATGTGTCTGATTCCCACTGGGCCCTCGCACCCAGCCCCAAGCCGGCACATAGCAGGTGCTCAGTGAATCATTAGTGAGTGAATATACTGAGCCCCTCTCCCTTGGGGAAGGCTGTGATTGCGGGAGGGGTCAGGCCGAGGGAGTTCCCGCCACACTCATGAGGGGCTGCCCTCTTTTTTTTTGCAGTCATCAGAAGCCCCCAGGCTGGGAGGTGGGTGTCTGCACGCCAGGGGCCCTGGCGCTGCTGGGCATCGCCGCTGTGAGCCTGTGGAGACTCTGGCGCTCGGGCACGTCCCCAGCCCCTCGCCCCTTTCCAAACTACGACTACAGGTACCTGCAGCAGAAGTATGGAGAGACCTACGCTGAGGCCAGGCAGAAGGTGAGGCTCAGCCCGCCCCGCCTCTGTCCAGCTCTCCCTCCGTGCTCCTCCTCCCCCTCTGTGCTCCTCCCTCCCCCTCTCCTGGTTTCTTTTCTGAACGGGAGCCCTTGACCACCTCCTGTGTCTGACCAGTGCCAGGTGATCAGTGAATGAACAGACACTTTCGGGGTTGGAATTATACAGAAAAATATAAATAAGGAAAAACAAGTTTTAACTGCTGCTTGCCTCTGCATGTGGTATTCGAGAAATACTAACATTTGAAATATTTGTTTTCAATATTTTAAATATCTCTCCTTCCCCCCAGACTGCTTTCCATGCATAGTTTTGGGGCTTTTTTATGTATTTGTTTGGGGGCCACACCTGGAGATGCTCAGGGGTTATTCCTGTGCTCAGGAATTACCCCTAGCCATGCTCAGGAGGGGAGCTGAGGATCAAACCCGGTTGGCCACATGCAAGGCGAACCCCCCTCCCTGCTGAGCTGTTTGGCGCCTGCGTGAATGTTTTTATGCAACGGTGTTTCTACACAGGTGTTAGACTCAGCTCTTACGTCTCCTTTACAGAAGCATTTGTTGGTGGCGCTTCATGAGCGCCATCTTAGGGGCTGTGTGGGGGTCCTTCCATCCACGTGCCCTGGTTGCTGACGTTGTAAGGGATACACTGAGTATTGTTTTATTTGGGGGCCGAGGCGGTTATGCTCAGCGTTACGCTCAAGCTCCGTGCTTGGGGTTGATCCCCACAGGACTTGGGAGCATGTGGGGCCAGGGATCAAACCCAGGCCCTCGTACATTCCAGGCAAGTGCTCTAACACTGAGCCGCATCCTGGTCGGAGCGTGAATGCTTCACAACGTGAAACATCATCCCGTGCTTGGGATTATGTCGTTTGGAGGATGCCCAGGCGGGAAGTGGCTGTGTCAGGGGCTACGCGCTTCACGCCACACTGGCAGGACACTCAGTGTTGCGGCATTTGACAGGCAGTAGGCGGAGCTCCCTAACTCAGGTTGCGGCTCTGGACAGCCCAACCGGAATCCACTACCACAGGCTGGTTGTTGGGGTCAAATGGGGACCAGCTCGCCCAGGCAGGACGGCAGATTGGCCGAGAGGTTCCTAAGGGCCTTTTGGCGGCCAGAGCTTCCCGCCCGCTGTGTCCACTGAGCCAGGCTTCCAGGAAGGCTGTTGCTTATACTGGTGAAAAATTAGCAAACCGCAGAAACTGCAGGCTGTCCTCAGATGACAAAGGCGGGCGGTCTGCTCAGGACATTGCCATACTGCAATGCCCAGGCTGTGGTGAGGGCCAGTGCGTTGGGGACGGTGCGGCTGGGGGGGGGGTCCTTAGGGGCCAGCACAGTTGCCTCAGGAGAGCGCCCCTGTGGTTGCAGTCCCACCGAATTAATTAAGAGACGGTGAGCAGGGCCCGAGCCATAGCACAGCAGGGAGGAGGGTGGCCTTGCATGCGACTGAACGGGGTTCAATCCCCAGCACCTCATAGGGTTCCCCGAGCACTGCCAGTAGTAATTCCTGAGTGCAGAGCCAGGAGCAACCCCTGAGCATTGCTGGGTGTTTTGGTTTTTTTTTGTTTGTTTGTTTTTTGTTTTTTGGGTCACACCCGGAGATGCTCAGGGTTTCTCCTGGCTCTGCACTCAGGAATTACTGAGGGGGACCATATGGGGGGGACCATATGGGATGCCAGGGATCGAACCCGGGCCAGCAAGGGCTGGCCTCGTGCAAGGCAAATGCCCTCCCGCTGGGCTATCGCTCTGGCCCCTGGTTGTTGTTTTTTTGATTTGGGGCCACACCCAGTAGTACCTCAGGAATTACCCCTGGCAATGTGTGGGGACCATATGGGATGCTGGTGATCAAACCCAGGTCGGCCGCCTGCAAGGCAAGCACCCTGCCTGCTGTATTTTTGCTCCAGCCCCCACAGGCACTCTTGCTGGGCCTGCAAATTGCTGATCACTGTCCTCTTTCTAAGCACTGCTCTAGGGCAAGGCCCAAAGGGCCAGAGTGCAGCCCCAGCCCCAAGCATGCCAGGGTATGGCCCTGCCACCCGCAGCACCCGACTGAGTCCT
>JAJIBD010012657.1:0-32059 GCA_021461705.1 Cryptotis parvus | reverse complement strand
GCGGCTGACCCGGTTTGATCCCCAGCATCCCATATGGTCCCCGAGCACCGCCAGGAGTAATTCCTGAGTGCAGAGCCAGGAGTAACCCCCTAAGCATAGCCAGGTATGTCCCCTGGCCCCCAAAAAAAAATTAAGGAAAGAAAGATCATGCGGGGCGAGAGGAATAGCACAGTAGGGAGAGAGTTTGTCTTGCAGGCAGGGGACCCAGGTTTGTTTTTTGTTTTTGTTTTGTTTTTCTTTTTTTCGCTTTTTGGATCACACCCAGCGATGCTCAGGGGTTACTCCTGGCTCTGCACTCAGGAATCACTCCTGGCTGTGCTCAGGGGACCATATGGGATGCCGGGGATCGAACTCGGGCCGCACAGGCCGGCCGCAGTGTTGTTTTTCTTTTGAGTCCACCCAGGGATGCTCAGGGGGTAACTCCTGGCTCTGCACTCAAGAATGACTCCTGGCAGTGCTCGGTGACCATATGCGATGCCAGGGATCAAACCTGGGTCAGCCGTGTGTAAGCAAATGCCCTACCCACTGGACTATCACTCCAGCCCCGTGACCCAGGTTTGATCCCAGCATTCCATATTCCCTGAGCATTGCCAGGAATGATTCCTGAGTTGAGAGCCAGGAGTAAACCCTCAGCATTGCTGGGAGTGACACCCCTTCCTCCCCCAAAAAAATCCCTCAAAAACCATCACGTGATCTAGAGCGACAGTACAGCAGGGAAGGCACTTGTTTTTTAGGAGGCTAACCCAGGCATCCGATATGATCCCCTGAGCACCCTTGAATGCAGAGCCAGGAGTTACCCCTGAGCACTGTCGGGTGTGGCCCCAAAATCAAAACCCCCGAGGGGCTGGAGCTCAGACTTTGCCTTCTGGATCCCTAGAATCAGTCCCCAGCACTGTCTGGTCCTCTAAGTGCTGCGGGGTGTGGCCTAAACCCTGAAAGAAGAGAGAATAGGAGAATGAAAGGAGAGCAGCGGCACGAGACAGTAGGTTTAGTCTCTTCGCCAGGGCCACTCCTGGGCGTGTGGGGAGGCGGGACCATGTGCAGTGAGGTTGGGGAGAGGTGTGGAACCAGGCCACACGCTCATGCCTGGCCGATGTGCTGCCTCCAGAACAACAAGCCCGAGATGGGAGACATTTTTTTCTCTTTTGGTCACACCTGGCAATGCTCAGGGGTTACTCCTGGCTCTGCACTCAGGAATTAGTCCTGGCAGTGCTTAGGGTACCATATGGAATGCCAGGGATCGAACCCAGGTTGGCCGCAAGGCAAAGGCAAACGTCCTTCCCACTGGACTATCGCTCTGGCCCCCAAGATGCGAGACTCAATGCACTCAGGTCCTACAGCATCACTGAGCCTGATGCTCCTGGCACAACAGGGGCAGAACAGAGCCAGGCGACAGGACAGTGTAAGTAAAGTGTTTGCCCTGCATGGCCAACACCAGTTCCATCCCCAGTACCACATATGGTCTCCTGAGCAGCGCTGGGTACAGTGCCACGACACATCCCCCAAAAAAACAACTGAAAGGGCGGAGGATAGCCCAGCGGGTAGGGCGTTTGCCTTGCCTTGCCGGCCCGGGTTCGATCCCCGCGTCCCATGTGGTCCCCCGAGCACTGCCAGGAGGGATTCCTGAGTGCAGAGCCAGGAGAAACCCCAGGGCATTGCCGAGTGTGACCCAAAAAAAAAAAAAAAACAAAAAAAAAAACTGAAAGAGAGACAGGCTGGAAGAGCTGGCCTAAAAGAGCTCAATCCTGTCTCCTACGAGCGGCTGAAGCCCGCAGGGTGGCGCACTGCACCGTGGGGTCCCAGGAGGCCTGGCCCTTCCCAGCCCATTGCAGCCCGGTGCCCCTCAGGCCCAGAGAGAGGAGGCAGAAGAGGGAGCACGGTCAGGTTGATGTCCCAGCTCGCCTCCCGACTCCCCTCAGGGGGCTTCTTTCAGCTCCACTCCCCCACTGGCTCCCCTCCTTGCAGCTCCCGTCCCTCAAGTGGGCTTACATCTGGCGGTGACTGAGTAGCCACCCAACGGAGACAGGTGTCCCTCGACAGCATCAAACCCAGCAGAGACCAAGACGACGTCCGGTGAGAACTTCGTGGGCAATGGGCATCACCACTGTCCTGCAAGGAGGCGCCCAAGCTGACTCTGCCACCCTGCCCGGCTGCCCCCGTGCTCCCCACCCCCGGCAAGCCCTTCCGCCCAGACCCCACTGGATGCCTTCTAGCCCTCCCACGGCAGGGCCCAGGGGAGTGGGGGGGGGGCCCTTCACCTGAAGGCCGTTAGGTACTCCACGTCTCCGATGGGGGGTCCACACCTCCCGTCCATGCCACGTTCACATTGTACCCCACGCCCGGCCCTCCGCCAACCTGGCACCAGGGTAGGGGGAGGGGTTATTCTCACTGCCTGGGGACCCCCCAACACTGCCCCCACCCCTCACTTCCAGCCCTCTCTCCACTGGTCTCTGCTCTGTAGGGAGGGGCAGCTGGCCCACGTGGTCCTCCCCAGGAGCCCTGACTCCTCAGGAACCAGAACCACTAGGGGCTTCCTGCCAGGGTCCCATCTGCTCCCTTCCAGAGGGGGCCCTCGGGCAGTCCAGGAGCTGTACCTCTTCGGGAGCCCCAGAGCCTGGAAAGAAGTTCCCGTTGTCATAGCGATGGAGGGAGATGTAGAGCACGGAGGGGTCGTTGTAGAAGGCCTGCTGCGCGTGCCGTTGCCGTGGTGGATGTCCTGGGGGCGCAGGAGACGCTTCAGGAGGGGGTCGGCACTGGTCTACAGGTGCAAACCTCACTCAACCCTGCCCCACCCGGGGAGGACTCTGGGGGCAGCCATTGACAAGCTTGTGTTCCGACCATAATGTCCTTCTGACCAAGGCACGTGACTCAGAACAGGGCGGCAGGGAACAAGAGACCCTAAGGCAGACAGAGGCCAAGCTGCAAAGCGTCTTAGAGCACAGCCCACCTCCAGTAGAGGGTACTAGCCTCCAGGGCAGGACATAAGAACACGATGTTACCCTTTACTTTTTTTTTTTTATTTCTTTTTGGGTCACACCCAGCCATGGCCAGGGGTTACTCCTGCCTCTGCACTCAGGAATTACTCCTGGAGATGCCGAGTGGACCACATGGAATGCTGAGGATCGAACCCGGGTTGGCTGCGTACAAGGCAAATGTCCTTCCTGCTGTGCTATCACTCTGGTCCAGACATTATGTTTTAAAGATTCCAACATGGGGGCCGGAGTGTTAGCACAGCAGGTAGGGCATTTGCCTTGCATGCGGCCAACCCGGGGTTCGATCCCGGCACCCCATATGGTCCCCTGAGCACTGCCAGGAGTAATTCCTGAGCAAAAGAACCAGGAGTAACCCCTGAGCATTGCCGGGTGTGACACAAAAAGCATAAATAAATAATAAGCAAACAAACAAACAAATAAAAATAATAAAGAATCCAACATAGGGGCCGGAGCGTTAGCACAGCGGGGAGGGCGTTTGCCTTGCATGCGGCGGACCCAGGTTTGATCCCCAGCATCCCATATGATCCTCCGAGCACCGTCAGGAGTAAGTCCCTGAGTGCAGAGCCAGGAGTAACCCCTGAGCATTGCTGGGTGTGACCCAAAAAGGAGAAAAATAAAAAAAATAAAAAAAAAAGAATGCAACATGTGAATGGAATTGGTGTGGGGTCTACTCCCAGCACAGGGCTCGGACACCATGCAGGGCTGGGATGGAAACCAAACACCCCACATACAAAAGCTTATGCTCCAGCCCTGTCCCTCTCCCTGGCCTTTCTGGGGAAAAAAAAAAAAACACTGGGGAATGGAATGGGGATTGGAGAAGGGAGCTGATCCTGACCCCCTGCCTGGGGGACTGGGATTGTGCGGTGCCGGGACAGTCCAGGCGTGCAAAGCCTGCAGAACCGTCCCTCCAGCCCCCTTCATGAATTGTTTTTATTTATTTAATTTTTTGCTTTTTTGGGTCACACCCGGCAATGCTCAGGGGGTTACTCCTGGCTCTGCACTCTCTCAGGAATTACTCCTGGCGGTGCTCGGGGACCATATGGGATGCCGGATTCAAACCTGGGCGGCACAGGCTGGCCGTGTGCAAGGCAAGCGCCCTACCCGCTGGGCTATCGCTCTGGCCCCTTGATGGAATTTTTAACTAGAGCTAGGCTTTAGAGAATTTCATTTTTGCAGCTAACAGCTCCAGGCTACTTTCCCAGGCAATGGTGGGCCCTCCTCTCTGCCAAGAGGCAGAGTCTGACAAGCATCAGGGTGCCAGAGCAGATGTGCTGGGGCCGAAAGTTCTGAACTGAACCCCAGGAGCAACCTTGGCTGGGTAAACGTCCAGCGGCCCAGCAGCTCCATTTATAGAAAAAAATTCACTCTTTTCTCTTGGTCTTTTGGGTCACATCCGATAATGCTCAGGGTTACTAAGGAATTGCTCCTAGCCATACTTGGGAGACCATATGGGATACCAGGGATCGAACCTGGGTCGGCCACGTGCAAAGCAAATGCCCTATGTACTGCACTATTGCCCCAGGCCCAAATTCATTCTCAAGAGGCAATAATGGGGCTGTCTCATGACGGGGCAACAGCAGAGCAGGTGGGGTGCTTGCCTTGCACGTGGCAGACCGGGTCAGATCCCAGGCACCCCACGGTCCCCCAGTCTACCAGGAGTGATCCTCAAGTACAAAGTCAGGGGTCAGCTCTGAGCACTGCCTGGTGTGGCCCCCGGCCCCTAGAAAGAGGTAGCATGAGCGGCACCAGGCGTCAGGGACGAATGGGGTCTTGGTCAGGGTGAGCCCCAAGCACAAGTAGGTACCACTTTTTGGGTCAGTGAGCCCTCAATAGCCTGCGAGGTGGGGGCCAGACAGACCAGAAGCTAAAACCTTTTCTGAGTCCACTAGAAAGGGCCAAGGGTCAGTGGGGACGGAGGGAGGATGGGCAGGTGAGTCATCAGCCAGGCCCTGCTCCAGCAGGGCTTGAGGCAGAGGGGGCTGTCCTGAGGCGAGGCAGGGAGGAGGCTGCCTGTGGGCTGGCGCTGGCCCCCAGCCCCCACCCACTGCTGGCCCCACCTCACCGCTCACCCAGTCCACGATGAGAACCTTGCCCACATTCAGCTTCTGCTGCAAGAGTTTGGTTGTGATGGCTACAGAGTTGAAGAAGCAGAATCCCCTGGGGGTGGGGAGAAAGGGAGAGAAGGTGGGGTTCAGCTTCGGCGGTGCGTGCCCAGGGGTGGAGAGGGCCAAGGGAGTGGAAGAGGGGCTGGGAGGGGACTCACATGGCTGTGGACTCCTCGGCGTGGTGTCCCGGGGTCGGATGATGGCAAATCCATTCTGAGAGCAGACAGGGAACAGCAGTGAGGGACAGAGAGGAAGAGGACAGGGGCGGGAAGGGGCCGCAGTGCCCATGGGCAGGAACACACTGGCCTGGGTCCCCCAGACCACCGGGCGGTGGTGCTTCCCTCGTCGGTCCTTTTGTTGGGGTGGGGCGGGGAACCACACTCAGCAGTTCTCAGGGGTCACGGCCAAGTGCTGCTTCGTCACAGAACCTGAGTCTTTGTTTGGTTTTGGGTCATGACTTACAATGATCAGAACTTACTCCTGGCTCTGTGCTCAGGGATCAGTCCTGGTGCACTCAGGGGACCATATAGGGTTCTGGGGATCGAACCCAGGTTGGGTGCAAGCGCCCTACGCGCTGTACTGCCACTCTGGCTGCGTTGGTTTCCTTGTACCTCTCACCCCCAGCTAGCCCTGTGACCTCCAACTCATTGCTTTACCTTGACTTTTTGTTTGTTTCTTTTGTTTTGGGGCCACACCCCGTGATGCTCAGGAATCACTCCTGGCAGTGCTCAGGGGACCACAAGGGGTGCCAGGGATTGAACCTGGGCCAGCCATGTGGAAGACAAGCGCCCTCCCCACTGTGCTGTCCCTCTAGCCCCAGTGCCTAACTTCTGGGAAGGCCAAGGCTGCTCTCCTCACCCTGTCTGGGGCTCCTAAACACACCAGCCCCAGCTGACTGGTGCTGAGGCCCATGGCACACTCACCTTGAGCTCTCCAGCCGCCACCTTGAAGGCCAGCTCCACCAGGCAGCCCACCGCCATGCGCACAGCACTGGAAGAGTGCATCTCGTTCCACACCGTGTCGCTATCTACCTGCAGGAGGCGGGAGAGCAGGCTTCAGAGTGTCTCCTGCCCGGGACCGGGGCGGGCTGGGACGATGGGAGGAGGGCATTACTCACCCGATACCCCCACAAGGCAGCATGGCGTACATCTTCTGGCTGATGGGGCCTGCGGGAGGAGGGACAGAGTTGTTCTAGAAAGTGCCGCAGGGGCAGTGGCTGCTGCTTGGGGTCTGCAGAGGGCAGCAGGGCCAGCCCAGCGCTGGGGGCAGGCTCCTGTAGTCTGTACCAGGGAGGAGCTCTGCCCCATTCTGGGGCCATCGGACCACAGGAGCAGCTGGCAGGAGGAGGGGCGTGGCGGTCCCAAGCAGGTGCCAAGGAAGGCGTTTGCCTTGCATGCAGCCAACCTGGGTTCTACCCCACGTGGTCCTCCGAGCACCACCAGGGAATAATTCCTGACTACAGAGCCAAGAGTATCCACTGCACTGCTGAGTGTGCCCCCTACCAAATCCCCCCAAAAAACCAAACCCCCCCAAAATCAGGCTCTAATAAGCCTGACCACCCACCTTCCTCCTGCAGTCACCCCACCACATCCTGCAGATTAAACTCTAACGCTGTGTGCACGGCGCCCCCTGCAGGTGCAGCCTCCCCGGAGCAGGGCCTGGCCAGCTCACCGAGCAGCTTCTTGCTGTCCAGCTTCTGTCGGTTGAGGGGCTGGTCCCATAGAGCAGGGTGTGGTATTCCGAGTGCACCGTCTGGATCTCGTCCAGCGTGGCTTTGCGGCCCCGGATCCGCTGCCAAGAGAAGCCGATGAGGGCGCTACCCGAGGCCCAACCCTGCCCGGTGCCCAGACCCTCTCTGGCTCACTGCTGGGGCACACCAGAGTCATTTTCTGGTGCTGGGAGAGCTCTGGGTGTGTGGCGCCTACCTAGGACCCCCAACCCACCCACAATGAGGTGGAGGGAGGGTGGGGACAGGAAGGGAGACTCAAGAGACAAAGCGGGGCAGGGGGAGAGGCGGGGAGCGGCGAAGGCCTTGGTCAGGTGGGGAGGCGCTGGGGAGGGCCCCCCCTCACCTCACACTTGCTGAGCAGGCCGTCTCCTGCAGCCGCGACCAGATGCTCTGAATGCGGCCGGCGTGCTCGGGGTGGACATGCGTGTTCCCACACATGCACTGGTGTTTCAGCATGAGCGTGTCGTAGACCACACCTGCACGGCCAGAGACCCCCCGTCAGCCTGGTCGCCGGCCCCACCCTTTACTTGCCTCCCCTGCTGCCCTCTCCCTGCGCCTCAAGTCTCAGTTGCCTGGCACTGCCCCCCCAGCCCTTGTGGCCACGCTGCCCTGTGACTGCCCTTCTTTTTTTTTTTTTCTTTTTTTGGGTCATACCGGCGGCGATGCTCAGGGGTTACTCCTGGCTCTGCACTCAGGAATTACTCCTGGCAGTGCTCAGGGGACCATATGGGATGCCGGGGATCGAACCCAGGCCGGCACAGGCCGGCGCGTGCAAGCAAGCGCCCTACCCGCTGGGCTATCGCTCCGGCCCCTGACTGCCCTTCTGTACTACCCCGACACCCCCGGCCTCTGGGCTCCACGGAGTCAGCACAGCGAATGCACGTGGCAGGGAGGAGCACAAAAGGCACCAACCGAAGCTTCTTTTTTTTAAAGATTATTTTTTCTGTTCTTGCAATTGTTTTGGGGCTGTATCCAAAGTGCAGGGGGCTGCTCTGTGCTCAAGGGTTCCCTAGAAGTGCTGGGGGCCCGTGCGTTGCCGGGATCAGTTCAGAGCTGGATGCATCGCAGGGCAAGTACCTTCACCCCAGCACGGTCTCCCCTGCCCTGCGACCTCAGAGAGAAGAGGGCAGTGATAAGGGCAGGACCCTCTGAGACAGGGACCACCCAGGCTGTGTGCAGTGCAGGTGCAAGTGTGTGCTCAGTCGGGGGGCTGAGAAATACACCCCTGTACCCCAGGCCCACCATCCCCCGGGACCATGATGCTGTTTCAGGGATGGCTGTGTGTGCACGGAGGTATAAAATCTGTTTCCTTTCTTTTTCCAGTTCTGGGGTCACACCCAGCAATACTCAGGGTTTATTCTTGACTCTGCACCAAGAATTACTCCTAGAGGTGCTCGGGGATCATATGGGATGCCAGGGATTGAACCCAAGTCGGCCGGTGCCAGGCAAACGCCCTCCCCACTGTGCTATCGCTCCGGCCCAGACAGTTGGTTTCCTCTTGGTGCTGCCTCCTCCCACGCCCCACGAGGGAGGAGAGCCAGCGGCGCAGACACACCTGTAGTGAAGAGGTGCTTGGTAGGCTGGTCTGCGGGGCTCTTCATGCCCCGGGGGCAGCAGGGGAGGACTGGGTGCGGCCCAGGGCCTGGTGGGGGCACAGTGGCCAGGCTGAGGGGGAGCCTGGTACACCTGCAGGGGCTGCAGCTGCTGGGCATCTGAGAAGAGCTGGGGCGGGACGGAGCACATGAGGCTGCGCCCAGACGGAAGCGTGGGGGGCCCTCCCTGCACCCCCTCCCTCCAGCAGTGCCGGCTCCATCTCCAAGGCGATGGGGAGGGAAAGGGGGATGTGATGAGTCACCGCAGAGTAGCAAGGAGGGAAGCGGCTGGGAGGGACGGGGGGCGTGGGAGGGGCGGGATGGAGTCAGGCCCCAGGGCTGTGTCCGCAATGAATGGATGCAGAGCAGCGGGGCACACTGTAGTAACAGCAGGGGGCGTGTGTGTACACACGCGCAAGCACGCTACAGCAACGACGCCGGCCGGCCCTGCGCAGGCACAGACGCACATCCACATGGGCCACGTGGACACACAAGCAGACAGGAGGGGGCAGTCGGAGACGCAGGGCGGGCAGCGCTGGCAGACTGGGCCGAGCCCTGCACACACCCGCCGCAGCCCCCTGCCTCCTTCCTGCTCCCCACTGCTCTCTCCAAAGCATCACCCGTGCACTCTGGACTGCAGAACCAGGGAGGACAAGGCCAGAAAGGCAGGAAGGGAGGAAAGGGAGTGGTAGTGGTGACCGGGCTGGGCAGCAGGGTGGTGGCCTAGCCCTGCGGTGTTAGGGGTGACTCCAGCATGGCGCTGCAGACCATGCGGGGCTGTGAATGGAACCTGGATCTATAGCAGTCTCAGCCCAGGCTGCCACTATATTTGCTTTTGAGCCACCCACCCGGCGACGCTCAGGGTTACTCCTGGCCCTGTGCTCAGGAATTACTCCTGGCAGTGCTTGGGGAATCATATGGGATGCCGGGGGCCAAACCCAGGTCAGCTGAGTGCAAGGCAAGCGCCCTACTGCGCTGTACTCCAGCCCCCTGGACACTTTTGTTTAGCTTGGGAGCCATAGCCAGCAATGATCGGGGCTACTCCTCGCTCTGCACTTGGGAATCACTCCCGGTGGGCTCGGGAACCCTATGGGTACCAGGGAGGAACCCGGATCGGCTATGTGCAAGGCAAACGCCCTCCCTGCTTGCACTATCGCTCCTGGCCCCATGCACACCTTTTTGTATGCGCAGTGTTGGACTCCTCCAGGTCAGGGCTCTCCTCGGTGCCACTCTCGCCCCTCATCCTTGACCTGGATGCAATCCTCCCTCGTCCTCCTCTCTCCTCTTCCTCCTCCTCCAGGTCTTCCTGCGTGCTCTCGCTCTCTGTGGAGCCTTCTCGGGGATCGTCAGGGCTGTCCCCCCTAGCAAGGCCTCCTGTTGCTCCGTCAGCTCCTCCTCGGTCTCCTCGGGGTGGGTGGGGGCTGCCGGGACAGCTCTCCGGTTTTGGTGAGGATCTGGGTGCCGAGCAGAAGGGAACATCAGCAGCAAGGTCAAGAGCCGTGATGCAGAATCTCCCTCCCGGCCCTTCCTCTCCCACGCAGCTCCTGAGAGCAGAGTGTCCCGAAGGCCCTCTGCCTGCGGCGGCGCAACACCCTTCCCGGCTCACCTTGCCCAGCTGCAGCTGCTGCTGCTTCTGCTTCTCCAGGAACTGTTGGTGCTGCTGTTGCATGACCAGCTGCTGCAGGGCCTGGGGGCTCTGGGGTAGTGGCGAGGACTGCGCGTGCGGCTCAGGGGCGGTGTCGGGGGAGCTTGCCCACCGTCCGCATGCTGGTGGCCAAGCGTTCACCCGTCACCAGTGGGGACTGCCCGTGGAGCGGCACTGTGTAATGGGGGTGGGAGTCAGCAACGCTGTCGGGGTACCAGGCACCCCCTGCCTCCCTGCCCATTCCTACTTTCCTCTGCCCGGAAAAATTTTGCATGGGTTTGGGACATGCTACCCCCAAACTGAGCTCCGCTCTCCCTCCTCTCCACAATGGAACTGTCTCCTAACTCAGGAACTGTCTCCTAACTCAGGAATGTCTCCTAACTCTAGAACACTTCCTCCAGCAAACTCACCGAGGACTCACCTTCTGTTTTTTTGGTCACACCCAGCAATACTCAGGGGTTACTCCTGGTTGTCACTCAGGAATTATTCGTTTATTTATTTATTTATTTATTTATTTATTTATTTATTTATTTATTCATTTATTTTTTGCTTTTTGGGGTCATACCCAGCAATGCTCAGGGGTTTCTCCTGGCTCTGCACTCAGGAACTACTCCTGGCGTTGCTCGGGGACCATATGGGATGCCGGGATTGAACCCGGGCGGCCTGGGCCGGCCGCGTAAGGCAAGCGCCCTACCGCTGGGCTATCGCTCCGGCCCCCTCAGGAATTATTCCTAGCGGTGCTTGGGGACCATATGGGATACTGGGGATCGAACCCAGGTCGGCCCTGTGCAAGGCAAACACCCCTCCCCCGCTGTGCTATTGCTCTGGCCCAACAGTGAACCTCTTCTGATGCGGCCAGCTCTTTGGGGGGGCTGACATTCAGAGCTAAGCTGCCCCATCCCAGAAGCTCCAGCCAGCCCACACAGGACTCCTGAGCACTGGAAGGGAGCCCCCTCCCCGCTGTGGGGGCAGGCTCCCAGAATGAAATACACCCCAGACTTAAAAGCCCTAACTAGGGGCTGGGCAGCAGAGGCCCTCTAGAGCAGGGCCCCTCACGCGACGACCAAGGGAGGCTGTGGCGGGGCTGGGGAAGCCTGCAGCCGGCGGGCTGTCCACTCACCAGCAATGAGGGTGCTCTGCTGCCGGGCCTGCTCCAGGAGCAGCACGTGCTGCAGCAGTGAGGCATGTCCATGTGGGCCGGGTCGCCCTCCAGCGCCACGCCCAGGAGGCAGCCGGGATGGACGAGGTGCTCAGGAACTTGCCCGTCAGCCGCGCCGCCCTGCCGCAGGGACTGGAGGGCCTGCCTCTCGGCCTCCTGCTGCGTGGACAGCTTCGAGAGGCCTGGCCGAGGACAAGGGGGTGACGGGCTTGGACCACTGCCTGGCCTGTACCCTTCCCCTCCCTCCCCTCAAGAGCACCCGAGCCGGCCGCAGAGTGTGTCGGGGGCTACCTCAGGGAGCACCTCCGTGGGGCTCTGTACTAGCGAGGTGCGAGTTGGTGACAGTGACCGTGGCCTGCAGCCCTAGGGAGATGTTGGGCAGAGAGGGGGACGTGTAGAGGCTGAACTGGTTGGGGGAGCTGTCCAGAGGGGAGGGCCGGTGCTGGGGAGCATCTGGGGAGCAGTGGAGAGAGATAAGCATGAGAGCAAGCCAAGGGCTCTGACCGGGTGCCTCCCCACACACACACCGACAGCTCTGGGGTGCTTGTGTGAGGGGCCGAGGACCAAGGTCCACGCTGGGGCCACAGTCCCTCTGGGCTGTCCAGACAGGCACAGGGGTTCCTGCTGGGCCTTGCTCTTGTGGGCGATACCCGAAGCAAAGACCCACCCCCTCCTCCTTCTGGGGGCACAGGAGTTGCTCCGGCCCCCTCTGGGCTGTACCTCGGTTGGGATGTTGGGGACGGAGCCGGTAAAGCCGTTCCCCGGCAATGGTGCTGTGGGAGCTGTTGGGGGGAGCTGGGGGCGGAGCCGGGGGCGCTGCTGCACACAGAGGTCGCTACGGGAGAAAGGGCCGTCCACGGGAGCCGGTCGCGCAGCCATCCCGCGCCCGCGCTGCCAGGCGGGCACTGCCGGGGGCCCTCACCCCGGCCCGGCCCCGCGCGATCTCCACTGCTCTCTTCTTGAAGGTGCTGATGACGGTGCCGTCCTTGCGGCGCAGGGAGGGGGCTGCTCCTCCGCCTCCGCCACCTTCTGCTTTAGCCGCGAACGCACCTTCAGGTTGGGCTCGGAGGCTGTGGGAGAGGGCAGCTGGGCTCAGCGCCCTGCGGGCTGTGGGCAGGGCCCTGGAGCCCACAGCAGGGAGGCCATGCTGGCCGTGCTCACCTGTCTTGGCGGAGGGGGAAGTCGTCCCGGCTGTCATAGGGCCCGAGCAAAGGCAGTTTGTAGGAGGGAGGCGTCCCTGGGGGCCACTCTGGGGAGGGGAACTCTGGTCCAAAAGAAGCGTGGTGGGCTCCCCTGGGGAAGAGGCAAGGGATGGAGACAGTGTCACCCTGCGCCCGGGGGTGCTGGGGAGAGGCGCAGGTGGGAGTCTCATTTCGAGAGGTGGCAGCCCCCAAGCAGGGCGCTGTGGCCACCCCCACCTGCCAAGGCCCTTTACCAGCATTTCGGGTGCTGTGGGAGGGAATGGTTGAGGCCGCCTGGCGTGGGCTCCTTCGACTTGGACAGGAGGAATTCCTGCAGCCGCAGCTTGACCTCAGTGCTGGCGATGGCACCTACAGGCAGGGCACGGCTGACTGGGCGCCTGAGGACAGGGACGCCAGCACAAGGTGTGGGAGTACACATGTGATGCGCATGCGCATGCGAGTGGTGTGTCTGGGTGTATGTGGCACAACTGACCAGGTGCTGAGGATGGGACCCCAGCACAAGGCAGATGTGTCAGCGCAAGCCTGCGTGTATGCGTGTGCGACAGGTGTCTGGGCACAGCTGACCAAAGTGCCCGAGAGCGGGACCCCGGCATGTGTGTGTGTGCATGTGCGTGTCCGCGTGTGTGCGCGCTGCATGTCTGGCGCCCAGCCCGGACCCCTCCCGCCTGTCCGTACTCTCTTTGCTCTTCTCCTTGTTCCGCAGGATAAGCAGCTGCTGCTCCAGCCGCTGCTTCTCCAGCTCCTCCTGCCGCTGCTGCTCCCGCTGCCGCTGCTGCTCCAGCTCCTGCTGCCGCTTGGCGGCCAACATCTCCTGCTGCTGCTGCAAGGGCGGGCGGTGAGCCAGGTCTCGGGCGGGCGGGGGCGGAGGTCGGGGCGGTGCCCCGCGCCCCCCGCTCACCTTGAGGTGCTTCTGGAGCTGGACCTCGTGCTGCCGGGTGAGGTGGTCGTGCTGTTTCTGGAACTCGGCGAACAGGAGCTGCTTCCTGCTGCTGCTGCTGCTTCAGGGCCAGCAGCTCCTGCTGCAGCTGCTGCTCCCGCAGGGGGGGGTCCACGGACCTGCCAGCGCCCCCGCAGCTCCACGGGGGCTGGGGCTGCCTCCGCCCCACCCCCCATGGAGCTGGGCATGGCCCCCGGCAGCACCGGCTTCACCTCCACTGCAGGGAGAAGAGACAGAAAGGGGGGTGAGTGGGGAGAGGGGACAGAAAGGGCTCGAGGCCACCCCGGGAGCAACCCAGGGGCTGGGCCCTCAGGGGGGGGGAGCCCCAATGAACCCCTGGTGTAAGGAGTCTGTAAATACCAGCCTCTGCCTTAAGGAAGAGTCCAGTGGGTTTGAGGCTCTTGTCTTGCATGCGCCAACCCAGGTTTGTTTTGTTCTGATTTTTTTCTTTTTTGGGTCAGACCCAGCAATGCTCAGGGACTACTCCAGGCTCTGCACTCAGGAATTACTCCTGGAGGTGCTCGGGGGACCATATCGAACCTGGCTTGGTTGCATGTAAGGAAAACGCCATGCCCGCTATGCTATCGCTTGGCCCCAGCCGACCCAGGTTTGATCCCTGGCGCCCTCCATGGTTCCCCAATCCCTGCCAGGAGTGAGCCCTGAGCATAGAGGCAGGAGTCAGTCCTGAGCATCACTGGGGGGTGGTCCTCCAAGAACAGCAACAGAAAAGTATCTTGATTCTGAATCACAGCTGGGTGATGGGCAGAGAGGGATGAACTCCACGGTCTGTGCCACGTCCCCTGCCCGCCTCTCAACCCACAATCTCAGACAAGGTGCCGCGACACACACAGGAGCTGGTTCCTCAATGGACAAGGTCTGTGGGGTCCTGCCAGTCATGGTGGTCTTCCTAACTTTCCTCTGCTCCATACCCAGCTGGGTGAAGGGAAAGGGGGCGAGGGGGCAGTGGTGGTGATGAGATGGGACAGACCCAGAGGGCACCAGGGAAAGGGGAGCAGGGCCGCCCCAACTGGGGCCGGAGGGGGCTGGGAGTCAGACTAGCTTCCTTTGCTGGATTATCTCCTTTCAACAGTTTTATTGTAATTACCCTGAAAATGCCGCTATATATAGAGTGAGCCAAACAGCAGCTGTGCCCAGGGGAGGGAAGGAGAATGGGCGTGCAGGCGCAGGGGGGAGGTGGGAGGAGCAGACAGGAAAGGAAAGGGAATCAGACAGGAAGAAGGGTGAGGGGTGGGGGGGAGCCTGGAACCAGGCAGAGCTCTCAGGACTCTGTCCAGGGACAGGTGGGGAGGGGGCCTGGGGGAAGAGGAGGCTGGGACCCAGAGGTTGGGTCCGGGTCTTCTTTTTTTTCCTCTCCCCCTCCCATGTGGGACAATGGGAGGGGCCTGGGGGCCAGGGGTGAAAGTTTCTAACGGACTAATGGGAAGGCTGGGTCTTGACCTCTAGATCCCTGTGCCCTGTCCTCTGGTCACTAAATGTCACCCCATCACTGCCCAGTGGTCACCAGGGCAACTGAGCAAACACCAGGCCAGCACGGAGTCCCAAGCCCAACCCACACGCCACAAAGCCTCCCGCAGCCGGCAGGAAGGGGAAGGCAGGCTGGCCCCGGCCTGGGAAGGAGGAAGTGAGCGAGGGCGGGCCAACCCATCGCGCTGCGTCTTTTCCATTTCTTTCTCCAAAGAAAGCCTCACTTTCCTCGCTCCAGTCCTGATGCAACAGAGTCTGCAAAGGAAGGACCCCCATCGTCCTGGGAGCGTCCTGGGGCTGCACCTCTGCTGCCCCCTCCACGGTCCTCCATCAGGAGCAGAGAGGGGTGGGGGGGTACGGGGGCAAGCAGCCCAGGAGAGCGGCCCCTGACCCCTTGCACGCACGCAGTTGGGGCCAGCTCCTCGGGGAGCCAGGCCTGAATGAGCATCAGGCCAGGCCTGAATGAGCATCAGGCCAAGGGCGTGAAACCACCCCCCACGGAACATGGCCTGTGGGAACCCAGGAGGCAGGGGTGGGAAGGTGAGGTCTGAGCAGGGCCTCTGGGTTCTCAGCAGCCACTGCTCCCCTGGCACAGCTGGGCACATTTCTCGCCCCGCAGCCACACTGACGACTCAGCGGCCACAAGAGCAAGCCACAGCTGCAGGAGTGGCCAGACGCAACCGGAGGGTCTGCACACACTCGCTCCGCTCACTATTCCCTCCCAGTCCAGGAGCAGGCGCCTGGGAAAGTGGAGAGTCTCTCCGGAGCGCCCGAATCCAGGACAGGGTGCACACCGGGAGCAGCAGGGAGCCGGCAGTCGGCCTCGGGTCCCCCAGGGCAGGGCTGCCTTAGCCAGGGCCCCTCTGACGGCTGAGAAGATGATGAGCTGCAGCCTGTGGCACCCAGCAGTGCTGGGGCTCGGGCAATGGAGAGAGAGGCAGGACTCAAGCACTCCTGGCTCCCCGTAGAAAAAGCTTCAGCCAGAACCGCCACCAGCCGGGGTGGCTGCCCCGGGAGAGGCCTGCGGTGCAGCCTGGGCTCCGGCTTTTCCTGCCAGGCCCCGCAGGGCTGCAGCCCCATTGGTATGCAGGCAGAGGAGCAGCGGGAGGCAGCACGCGCAGCCTCGTTCCCAGGCTCACAGGAAGCACGGGTGACTGGACAGTCTCAATCTGCAGGGCCTGGGCAGACGGCCGCACCTGGGGTGCACCAGCTCACAGCCAGGCTCCATCCAGGATGGAAGACTCGCGCCATGACCGAGCTGCTGGAGTCTGGGGGGGGCGGGGAGCTGCATCTGGGAGCCTGAAGCCAGGCAGGCTTGCACGGCTCGTGTGCCCTCGGCCTGACCGCGCGCGAGCAGCCAGAGCAGATGGCAGAGGCTGTAACACACCTGCAGGGAACAGGTGTGTCAGGAGCAGAGGAAGATGCTCTCGACCGCCTCCTGGTGGGCCTCTTGAAAGGGGTGGGTTGGTGGGTTGCTGTTTCCCAAGAGGGCAGGCTGGAATACTGGCTAGCAAAGAGCCCCTACAAGGTCCTGCGGGGTCCTTACCTCACACCCTCTTCTGAGTGAGGGTTGCAGGGAACGGGATGTGGCCAGCCCCAAGCTGCTGCTTGCAGTGGGAAAGGGTCCATGACCCCCAGCTCCAGGTCACCGGGGACCCTCCTGTCCCCTGGGAGTGGAGCCTGAGGAAGCAGCAGCAGCCCCTCCTGTGCCCACCCTTGCATGGCAGCCCTGGGCAGGGAGCTGGCTGGGCAGCAGTGCCTGCATGTGTGTGTGTGTGTGTGTGTGTGTGTGTGTGAGAGAGAGAGAATATATGTGTGCGTGCTAAGGATCACGTGCCTGTGGGTACATGTCCTTGTGTGCTTGTGCTCGCATGAGGGCTGCCTGTGCATGCACGCACGTGTGTGTGACTGGTGGTCACGGTGAGCCTGGCTGTGATTGGAAGAGGCTGCCCTATCCAGTTCACGGGCAGAACGAGGTAGTGGTGACCACTCAGTGGTCACTGCCCAGGAGGACATGAGGCGCTGACATAGGTGCTCATGGGGCTACCGCGACCTCTGAAGAGAGGGTCAGGGGCAGGGCCCGGCAGACATAGGCTCTAGGAGTGAGGGGCAGGTTTAGGCAGTGCTTCAGTGAATAAGAACCTAGGAGACAAAAGCTGAGGACACGGCTTAGGCCGTGCACCGTGGAAGATCTGGGCTCAATCCCCAGTACAGAGAAACAACAACAAAACGCTTTCAATCGTAGGAAACAGATTCAGGGAGTCAACTCCAGGACGGAGCGCCTACTCTGCAGGCGGGAGGCCTGGGTCCCATCCACAGCACTGCCCGGTGCTCGCACCTCCTGGCTCAGCACCACCGAGAGGTGTTCTGTGAGCATTGAGCCAGAAGTAGCCCCTGACCACCTCCTGGGTGTGGCCAAAAACTGGAATGACAAGCAAATAAAACCACACCAGGGGGGAGCTGGAGCAATAGTATGGTGAGGAGAGAGTTTGCCTTGCACATGGTCAACCCGGGTTCTATCTCCAGCATCCCATATGGTCCCCCGAGCACTGCCAGTAGTAATTTCTGACTGCAGGTCCAGGAGTAACCCCTGAGCTTGGCTGGGTGTAACCTAAAAATCTAACAAAAATTAAAAAAAAAAAACAGGGGCTGGAGCACAGTATAGCAGAGAGAGACCTGCCCACACACATATCCCATCAGTACCACGAACCTCAGCACCACCCGGAGTGATCCTTGAGAAGGAGCCAGGAGCACAGTTGGGCATGGCCCAAGAAACAACAGAAACAACAAAAATAAATCAAGCAAACAAACCAAAAACACCAAATCTAGTTGCCCCAGAGCAAGGCTAAGGCTTCCTCCACTCTGCACACAGCACTGGAGTGCCAAGTCTTTACCTACAGCCACCACCCCCAGAATCTGTGCCCAGAACGGGGAGAAAGGGAAAGGGGCGTCAGCTGCCTCCGGAGGCGCCCAGGGCCGGGATGCACACCTGTCCGGAGAACAAGAAACTGCGAAAGTCGCTGCGTTGGGAGGTAGCCTGAGGCCGGAGCGCAGGCTGTGGACGCAAGAGGCCTGTGGTCCACTCCCTGCACTGCCCTAAGGAGCCCAGGCACAGGCTGGAGGGCTGCACGCTACCAGCCTATCACGGAGCCCAATGGTCAGCATTTGTCATCTACCTTTCTCAGTGCTGCATTAATTAGGCCCAGTTTGATCCCTGGCACCACACTACCCCCAACACAGCTGGCTGACAGGCAGGAGCACTGACCCACCTGGCCCACAGAGTCGGGCTGATTATCACTGGTGGGGCCTGTGGACTCCTTGAGCACTGCTAGGAAGACCCTCTTCCACCCCAAGCAAAACAAAACCAAAAAAAAAAAAAAAGCCGTGTGGGGGGCAGGAGCAATAGTCCGGAGGGCGTTTGCTTTGCATGTGGCCCACCCAGGTTTGATCCCCGGCAACCACATGGCCCCCTGAACCAGCCAGGAGTGATCCCTGAGCCCAGAGTCAGGAGTAACCACTGAGCATCACTGGCTGTAGCTCAAATCTTTCCCTCTCCACCTGTGTCCATGTCCATGCAGGACAGGAAAGGGCGGCCCGTGTGATGAGCCTGGCTCCGAGCAACTGCCCTAATGAGTGAGGGGAGAAAGACGAGGGCAAGATCCTCCAAGGTCCCCTGCTTCCCTGTCAGTGACAACGGAACCGCCAGCTCAGCAACAGCCAAAGAGGCCCCGAACCAGGCACCTGGCTCCCCACTCGGTATCAAGTTTCTGGGTGCCTCTGGAGAGCATTGGGCGGGCACCCACCAGAGGTGGCTTTTCCCACGGCACCTAAACCCTGAGAAACCCCGGGCCAGGCCGAGGGGGTCTGTAGCATCCTGACATGGGTGCTCTCCAATTCCGGGCCCCTGGCTGCTCTCTTTCCTGGCCG
Organism: Cryptotis parvus; assembly: GCA_021461705.1. Taxonomy (NCBI): domain Eukaryota; kingdom Metazoa; phylum Chordata; class Mammalia; order Eulipotyphla; family Soricidae; genus Cryptotis; species Cryptotis parvus. Next base: position 13,285 of record JAJIBD010012657.1, on the reverse strand, counting down.
TGAGGGATCCTGGGAGGTGCGGCCAGGAACAGCATTCCCCACGCCTCCCCCGCACCCATGACCACTCCCCACCCAGGACAGTTTCCCATGATCTATTTCTGAGCCCTGGCGGATGCGCGCGCCAATTTAGGCCCAACAGGTTCTACCACAACGCTGGTGGTATTTCCACACGGGCAAGCAGGGCTGACTCTCACCTGCAGTTCCGCCCCCCAGGCGCCAGCAAGCAAGCACACATCACAGGCGGCGATCTGGAGCCAGAGCTCCAGAGGACGAGCACACGCCATGCCAGGGCTCCGGCCAGGCTCCCCACCTCCAGGGGCAAGGCCCTGAGCAGAGCTCCCAGGCGGCCAGATGAGAATGAGATGGGAGTAAGCAGCAGCCGCTTCCCAGAACTGCTGGGCTTGGGAGAGGGAATGCACCAACCGGCTTGGCAAGGGGCCTGGGAAGCATTCGAGAGGTTCAAGTCAGGGCGAGTTTTTAAGGCTCTGGCATGTTCTGGGTCCTGGACCCCCTTGGCTGTCAACGAAACCGAGGCAGCGCTGCTCAGGGCGAACCTCAAGCGTGTGCAACAGAAGATGGGGACGGCCATGGGGCCTAGTTCACAGACTGCTGAATCCCGGGGCAGGCAGGCTCGGCCCTTGGGCAGAGGAAGGGCTTTGCTCTCCCATTTGGGACTGTGCCAAGATGGTCCAGTGGTCCAGACCCAAGCCTGGCCCTCTGCCATGCGCCCTCCCCCATGACACCAATTGGGCCATGGGTGCCTGTGGCAGGGAGGAGTCTCTGAGAGCAGGTCCAGCTGCATCTCCGGCCACCCCTTCCAGGAAGGGCCACTCTATCCTCTGGGCTCAGTCCACGTCGTGAGATCCCTCCTGTTCCTCAAAAGCATGATCTAAAACCACATCTGGTCGGTGCTGGGGAGACAGTACGGCATGTAGGGCTTGCGCCTTGCGCGCAGCAGGAACAAGTCAGATCCCCAGCACACCATCGGAGTCCCCAGAGCACTGCCAGGAGGAATTTTCTGAGCACAGAGCCAGAAGTAAACCCTGGAGCAGTACCAGGTGTGGTCCCAAAATAAAACAAACAAAAAAATAAAACCAGGTTGGGCGGTCGGCAGTAGACTGGACTCAGAGACGAGCGGCGGGGTTCCGTGGCCCAGCACCCAAACCAACAAGGCTTCAGTGGGCCAGAGAGGAGAGAGCACCCTATGGCCCAAGCACAGGCTCTGTAGTGCACGGCAACGAGACTGCACCCCAGATCTGCACAGCACCCCAGGGGACAAACCAGTGAAACAAGCCCCAAACGGAGTCAGGAGTAGCTTCGAGCCCTGTCAGAGGCAGCCCCAAAACCAAACAAGGAAAGACATAAACACACGAGGCCTAATTTAACTCACACAGCACAGGTTTGAGCCCCTGTTCTGGGGTCCCAGGTGAAGAACACAGGTGGGGCACAGCGCGATTCTCTCCCCACAACATCCCCAGTGCCTCTCTGGGTGTCGCCCTTGCCAAAAAGTGAGAGTAGGGGCTGGAGCAACAATACAGTGGGTAGGGCGTTTGCCTTGCACGCGGCAGACCCAGGTTCGATCCCTGGTATCCCATATGGTCCCCCGAGCACTGCCAGAAGTAATTCCTGAGTGCAGAGCCAGGAGTAACCCCTAAGCGTCGCCAGGTGTGACCCAAAAGCAAAAATTAAAGAAAAAAATTTTATTTTTCTTTTTGGGTCACACCTGACAATGCTCAGGAATTACTCCTGGCGGTGCTCAGGGGACCCTATGGGATACCAGGGATCGAACCCGGCCGGCCGCATGCAAGGCAACGCCCCCCTGCTGGGCTATCGCTCCGGCCCCCAGTACAGAGCTTTAAATAGCCCCTGAGCACCATCAGTGTGTGGCCCCCCACACACAGAAATGACAAAGTCCTGGAACACATCTCCTGCACCCACTGCAGCTCAGCGCCTCACACACGTCTGGGGCTGGAGCCACAGCCCCACGTGACTCCTCCCTCCAGCGCACAGGGCAGAACCTGGGGACCAAGGAAACAAACCCCCAGGAACCCGAGGTGGCGTGTGCCGCTGGCAAGTTGCAGGGTCAGAGCTCTAGTTCGGGTATCTCTCACTGACAAGTTTTGGGAATTTGCATTTGCAGTGGCCTGAACCGCTGTAAAATTACTCAGAAATTACTCCTGCAGTAGAGTACATGAGGTAAGTTCTCCACAGCCTACGTGAGGTAAGTTCTCCGCAGCTGGGCTCCATCTTAACCTCGAGGCTACTCACTGCCTGTGGCATCCAGGGACTTGCATCCCCCAGCCCAACCTAGCCCAGCCACTCCCGGGGCATCCCTGGGCTCCTGCTCAAGGTATGGGAGCACCTTGAGCAGCGTTCTACCTCAACGCTGGTGGTATTTCCACACGGGCAAGCAGGGCTGACTCTCACCTGCAGTTCCGCCCCCCAGGTGCCAGCAAGCAAGCACACATCACGGGCAGCGATCTGGAGCCGGTGGGCAGCATCTGCAGCAGTGGCCAGGACCCCAGCATGCCCGGCCAACTGCCCAACACCTACCTCCTAAACTATGGGACACGCAACTGAATGTGGGACCATGAAAACTTGTTTTAGAACAACATGACAGGGGCCGGAGCAATAGCAGAGCGGGTAGGGGATTTGTCTTGCATGCGGCTGACCCGAAGTTCGATCCCCGTATGGTCACCCGAGCACTGCCAGGAGTAATTCCTGAGTGCAGAGCCAGGAGTAATCCCTGAGCATTGTCAGGTGTGACCCAAAAAAAGCAAAAAAATTAAAAAATAAAACAGGGCCCAGAGCGATAGTCCAGCAGGTAGGGCGTTCTTGCATGCAGGCCGGCCTGTGCCGGCCCGGGTTCGATCCCCGGCATCCCATATGGTCTCCTGAGCATCGCCAGGAGTAATTCCTGAGTGCAGAGCCAGGAGTAACCCCTGAGCATCGCCGGGTTCGACCCAAAAAAGTAGATAGATAGATAGATAGATAGATAGATAGATAGACAGATAGATAGATAGATGACAAATAAATAAATAAATAAATAAATAAATAAATAAAATAACGTTGCATGGAGTGGGAGAGCTAGTTCAGCAGGTGCCTGTCTTGCACTTAGCCTACCCGGTTTGATCCTTGATACCGCATACATGCCCCATTCCCACCACCAGTACAACCAGGAGTGATCCCTGAGCACCAAAGGGTAGGCCCTCCAAAATAATAGTAGTAGGGGCCAGAGCAATAGCACAGTGGGTAGGGCATTTGCCTTGCACACAGCCAACCCAGGTTCAATCCCCAGCATCCCATATGGTCCCCCGAGTACTGCCAGGAGTAATTCCTGAGTGAAGAGCCAGGAGTAACTCTTGAGCATTGCCAGGTGTGACCCAAAAAGGAAAAAAAAATAATAGTAATAGTAAAAACATTTAATTTCTGTAGTACTTTATAAATCCAGGGTTGCATAAAAATGTCTGGGAAGGGGAGTTACTCCAGAGAGAGTACAGGAGCTCAGGCATTTCCTTGCATGCAGCCAACTCCAGTTTGATCCCCAGCACCCGTACGGTTCCCTGAAGTCCTGCCAGGATTAATCGCTGAGCACAGAACCAGAAGGAGCCCTGAGCGCTACTGGGTGTGTGCCACCCCCAATTTCAGCGGGGCTCAGAGAGAAAACTGAATGGGCTATGTTCATGCTTCACCTGCAGGCACAAGTGAGACCTGGGTTTGACCCCCCAGTCCCCCTGGGGACACTTTCTCAGGGTGCCGGTGGGCTAGAATAGTAGGTAAAGCCCTTGCCTTGCTCAGGGACCACCATGAGTTCCTGATCACAGAGCCGGAATAATCCCCGAGCCTTGCTGGGTGTGGCCCCCAAACAAAAAACAAACAAAAAGACAGTGGTGGAAGGGAGGCCCTGGCCTGCCCACCCAGCCCTGAGCATCCAGCAGGACGCCTGCCCACCTGCCCTCCTGGCCACTGGCTGTAATCCCCTGGCCCAGCTGGGGTTTAGACACCTGCTTCCCGCATCTCAATGTCCCTCTCTCCAGACTGGCCCCCTTCACGAGGCCCCCAGTCCCCACCCCTCAGGCCTTCCTGAGAGGCCGGGGACGCCTCAGTCCCCCCAAAGTCTCCTCTGGTTAGAATGCAGAGATCTGACACGGTGGGTCTGGGGTGCCCCACGGCCACCCGCATTCTCACCTGGCCCTGCGGCCAGCGCTGAGGGGAGAGTTTGGGGGACCACTTTCCCACAGCCTCCCCAAGAGCGCCAAGCTGACAGCTGTTACAGCTGTGTGTGTGGACACGGTTAATCTGATTTCCTGTCTGGCAGCTGTGCAGCAGGGGAGGGGGACAGCTGAGGGTCTCAAAAAACAAGTCCAGGGACTGCGTGAGAGGGGGCGGGGAACAAGGGAGGCTGTGAGTACAGGATGGGGGTTCAAGTTGGTCCCTGAGTCCCCTTTGAGTTCCTCTGGGGCCAACATCCCTCTAGGGAGGGCAAGCGGAAACAAGCTGTCCCCCGTCTCCACAGATGACAGTGTCTTCTCTTGGGGATCCCCGCAGCTCCCCAACAAAGGTCGGACTTGCGGGGCTGGAGCGATAGTCCAGCGGGAAGGGCATTTGCCTTGCACACTGCCGACCCGGGTTTGATCCCCGGCATCCAATATGGTCCCCTGAGCACCACCAGAAGTAATTCCTGAGTGCAGAGCCAGGAGTAACCCCTGAGCATTGCCAGGTGTGACCCAAAAAAGCAAGAAACAAAACAAACAAACCAAAAACAAAGGTCCAACTCGCCTTTCTGGGAGCACAGACTTTGGAATGACAGGGACAGTCTGTGGAAGGCTGTGCCCCCTGTGTAGGGGCACAGGGCACCCAGCTGAAGGGGCTGGTGAGGGGTCGACATCCAGCCCCCACACCCCGAACCAGCCAGACCAGGTGCTGGCAGGAGGCGGCAGCCACCCAGGAGGGCCACTGACTGGGTCAAAGGCACGAGCAGCTTCTGCACGAGTCAGCCGTGGCCCTGCAGCACGGCTCGACTCCCAATGCTCGACTCCCAATGCGGGCTGCCACTTACTCTGTGACCTTGGGCAGTTTCCTTTGACTCTCTGATCCTTGTCTTGTAAAACACAGCTATTAATACCTGCCCCAATGAGATAAGGAAGGAAAGCGCTGGGTACCTTGCACTTGGCCCCTGTTCGCTCCCTCCCCCCCCTCCCTCGCCCCCTTCCCAAAAATCAGCCTGGGATTGAGGGAGGAACCGAACAAGAATGACGGAGGCTGAAGAGGGTTCAGTGGTCAGAGGCGCCAGACTTGCTCTGCATGTGCGTCCCCAAAACCCTGTGCTATCCCTGACGAGAGGGCCATCCAGGGCCTGAGCAGCCTGGAACCCTCAGGCTCAAGGACTAAACTGCAAAAGCTGACCGAAAAGCTCCAGGAGTGGCCCCAGGTCCCCAGAGCACTGGTGGGGGGGGACACACATAACTCCCCCCCACCAAGCCAACACACACAGGGTAAGGCAGGGAGGCAGCTCGGTGGCAGAGCAGAGATGAGGCCAGGGTCCAATTCCTAGCACCATAAAACAAAGAACGCCCAGGGGAACCCCGATACCCAGCCCAGGCCCCTGGCACTCCCAGTACCCATCACGGCCTTCCTGGCACGAGAGGACTCAGGCCCTGCCTCCCCACTCACAGCTGCCCACAGAAGCCTGCCCAGACTGGGCATCAGCTCTGCCTGGCCGAAGCCCGAGGGGCTGCCAGGGCCCAGAGGAGAGGGGCGGGAGAGGCTCCCCAGCAACACATCTGGGGGAATCCCCCGCTGGAGCTGAGACCAGGCCTGCATGTGAGGCGCCCCGCTGCAAGCCGGGCAGCAATGAGGGCACTGGGCAGGGAAGGAAAAGCTGCAGGGGCGGGAGCAGGAGCAGCCCCCTGTCCCCCTCCTCGGGCAGGGAAGAACAGCCGGGACCCCAAAAGATCACCCAAGAATAGCCCCACGCATGCTCCAGGAGCCATGCTGAGCACCGAGGCATGGGGGATGCCCCAAAATAGGGTTCCAAAGACTTGCTCCAAAGCTAGGCTAGGAGTCCAGGCAGGCAGAGGGCAGAGTTCCCTTTCTCTAATCCCTGTGCTGAGCCTCGGGCACGTCCCCAGCACCTGCAGTCGTGGCCTTTGCATCCTGTCTGGGGACCACAGCAGGAGGTGGGGGGACCACACTGCCTGAACCCTGGCTGCTGTGTTTATCCCGGGTGGATTTTTTTTTTAACCCAAAGGTTAACGCGTTTCTATTTGAAACGTCTATTTACATTCCAGAGTCAAAAAAAAAGAAACAAGGCAGCCGAGCTCCAGGCCTATATCTGTCCCGGCCGCGTCACAGCCAGCCAGCACGGCACAGGGGGAACATTCTCAGCCCTCTCCCCGCGCTGGGGTGACTCACGCGGACCTGCTACCGCCACCGCGCACCGCTGCGGAAGGCTGGCCAGGAGTGTGCACGAGAGCGCTGCAGAGAGGGGGTGGGCAGGGGGAGCAGGGGGCTGCCGAGGCACAGACCGTCAGGGGAGAGAGGGGCAGCACGGTTCAGGCTTCCTCAGACAGGACCAACTTGGAGACGGTGAGAGAACAAGCAGGGGGAAGCGGGGCTGCCTGCACCTGGACCCTCTGGATGCTGGGCAGTTCTTTTCCTTTCTTAAAAGACCCCAAGACCCACCCCCCGCTCCCAGAAGACTGGGGGGCAAGAATACGCAGGTGGATCTGCAGCAAGCAGCAGCCAGTCCCCTACATCACACCCCATCTGGGACTGTGGGGGCCCCTGCAGGGAGGGTCCACAAGGCCTGCCGACCCTGGGACAGTCCAGCGTGAGCCTCAGCAGCCCTGTGCCAGGGTTTCACCAGCTTCCCCCAACACTCCCTGGCTGCAGCCGGGGCCCCTGCAGCGGGCCCCAAGACCCAGGTGGGCCCCCAGCTCACGCTTCCAGGCCAGAGCCCCACACCCCCAGTCACGGCTCCAAGCAGGCTCCCCGCGCCACACACAGACGCCCACACCCGCATGCCTGGCTGTGACCAGGAGGGGCCCCATGGCTCGGGCCCAGCAGGCCCCTCCCTGGAGGAGGCATCCTGTGGTGCCGGCCGGGTCAGGAAGCTGTGCCAGAGACACCCCAACAGTCCTGGGCGAGCGTGAGGGAGTGGCCCAGTTCCGGGGCCCCACCCCCCACCAAAGACCAATAAAGTTCCTGCTGAGCCGGTGGCAGGGTGAGGGGGTCCTCATGAGAGGAAACCAACCCTCCCCCAGAAGGGAATACCCCGAGACTGGAAGAGGGAGAGAGGAAGGCCCAGGCCCCCCAGCTCTGTGCGCCTCTTCCCCACAGCGCCAGCGCCACCAGCCTCCTCCCAGGGGCCCTTTCCCAGAAGCATCCTGAGGAAGGGGAAATCTCTGCCCTGCACTCCTGCCCCCTGAACCCAGCTGGAGGCGCCGGGGAGACCAGGGAGGCAGGTCACTGACCCACTTCCTGCCCTTCACCCGTGATGCCAACTAGGCCAGGATTTTCCAGCAATCCCCAACCCCAGCAGCTGACCCCCCACCCCCCCAAAAAGCCAAGGGGACATTTGGTGTGTGCAGCTGAGGCACCGGGCAGGACAGTGGGGAGCAGGTCAGGGTCAGGGAGGGCAGGGGGCCCTGGGCAGAGTACAGCTCAGTCCACCCCCGACTGCCCTGGGTCCCCAGCAGACTCCCCACCAAGATGCAGACAGGGAAGACTTGTGCTCAGGCACGGAGGCAAGGCTGCCCAAGGGCAGAGGGCAGAGGGCAGAGGGTGGGTGGCGGGCGCAGGTACTTACCTGCCACGGGGATGCTGTGTAGGGGGGTCCGCGGCAGGATTTCCAGGGACGGTTCCCGGCCTGACATCCCATCTGCTGAGAAACACGATTCCGTCTCATAGATGGTCTGCAGCATCTCCACGAGCCCCTGCGCCTTGGGCACCAGCAGCATGCCAGGGGGGGGCCGCCAGAGGCGGGGGCTCAGTCCAGCAGAAGATGGGGACAGTGGTCGGTGGTTGGGGATCTCTCAAGCCACAGCAGTGGCGGCTGGGACCCCTGTGGCAGGGCGGGGGCCTCATCGGGCCTGGGCACTCCTCTAGCCGGGCATGGGACCTTCGTGCCCAGTGCCCAGGAGCCTGGGGCTAGCTGGGCGCTCAGGGCACAGGAAGGGGAGCTCAGTGGCGGCCGGGCGGGCTCTCTGCGTTCCCTCCCCGCCCTGGGTGACAGCTCTGGGCCGGGCTCCCTGCTCCTCCTTCCCGAATGAGCCGCCGGCAGCTGGCAGAGACTGAAATAGCAGTTGGGGAGGGCCCCTGGCTATAAATAGGCGGAGCATGCTCAGGGGAGCCGCGGCCGGCTGCCAGGAGCCTGGGCCTGGCGGAGGCCCCTGGGGGGGGGCGCTCCACCCCAGGAGGAAGCCGGGGAGGAGGAGCAGAGGGCGGGCCTATACTCAGGGCCAAGGCCAAGGGCCCAGTGGCCAGGGTGGCCAATGGATTGCCAGCAGCTGTGGTTTAGCAGGTGAGGGCCTGGAGCTTCATCCTCGGCTCCGGGAGAGGAAGGAAGCAAAGGGTCTGGGCGAGGGTGGCGGACCTGGCCCCACTGCAGCTACCTACACTCCTATCGGCCAAGTGGGGGCAGATTCAGCTCCTGTGTCTGAGCTGGAGGTGCGTCTCCAGCCGTGGGCCCACAGGGAGGAAGACCCTCCATGCACACAGCAGCCGCAGGATCCCTCCTACCCATGCGGCACAGGGGGTGATAGCTGAAGGCCTCCACTTCCTCTTCCTGGTTCAGGGAAGGGGCTCCGGGAGCACCTGGTGAGCTTGGCACAGCGGCTCCCCAGGCCATGTGCCAGGAGCGTGGCTGAGAGCAGCACCTCCAGTAGCCTTGCTGGTTCTGCACAGAAACTTCGGGACATGAACAGTGAGGGAAACCGAGGCACAGAGCAAGGCAGCTGCTAGCTAAGTAGCACAGGCCTGAGTCAGGAGTGCTCCGCTGGGGAGGTGGGGGCTATGAGCAGGTACCCGGCCGGCGCCCTGCCCCTCTAGCAGGAACAGACTGGGACCCCCCAAAGGCACCCACCTGCATCCTGAGGCCAGTGAGCATGGCCCAGCTCTGAGGGCCCAGTGAGGGGCGGCCACCCTGCTCACTCTCCCCTGCACGTGCCTCCCAGTGGCCCAGAGATTCTACTTGGCCCCTGACCTCTCTAGGGGCCCTTTAAGAGCCTGGTTATTCCTGGGTCTGCAGCCCCGCCCCATTCTGATGTCAGAGCTGCTATTTTCGAGCCCCTCCTGGCCCCTCCTTGCCCCCAACTCCAGGCACAGGGCCAAGGACACCTGTCCTCGCCCAGCCCGTGACCTCCCCCCCACAGGAGCCCAGGAAGAGCCAAGCAAGGACACGGCGGGGGGGATGCAGCCCCTCTGCCCAGCCCACTTCGGCCCAGCAAAGAAACCCCGCGCCCTCAGTAAGGAGTGGGCAGAGGTGTGTGTGCCGAGGGGGACTTCCCTGGCCCGGCAGGCTGGCCCTGGGGGTCTCAGCAAAGATGCAAAGAAACAGGTCTCGAACCAGGCTCTGGACCTTGGCTTCTGGGTCGGAGCAGATTCCCAGACCAAGAAGCACCTCCCCACAGGGCTGCCACCCATGAGAGGGCATAGGAGTAGGCACTGGGGGCTCCCTTCCCACCCCTGTGCCAAGCTCATCTTGGCCAATCAGGTGCACGGCAGAGAAGGGAAGCCCAGGGCCCCTCAGCAAGGCGACAGGCAGGAAACTCAAGGGAGCCCAGAAAGCCGGGGGCAACTGCCCTCCCAGCCCAGGACTCCACCCACCCACGCTGGGAGCAACCAGAAGGGCTGGCTGGCCCCTGTCCCTGGATCCCGCCTGCCCAGGCACAGGGAGGCTGGGGTACTCGCCGTGGAGAAAAGGAAGCCTCAGTGACAAGGACTCAAAAGCCGGGTCCCCACACGCTGGAGGAGCCACGAGCTCCAGAAAGGAGTTCCCTGCTCAGGCAAGGGTGCATCCCCAGAGGTGGCGAGTGTCTGCAGAGCTTCTGATAATGGCTGAAAACGACATTGAGTGTCGGACACAGCCAGACAGCCCCACCGCAAACCAGACAGACGAAAAGGGCCACTTTCTCCGGGGATCTGGGGACGCAGCTGAGGTCTCCTGATGTCCAAGCTCACCCCTTCCGGCCCTCCAGCCCCTCTACCCACCTCACCTCTCAATTACATCTCGACCCACGTGATTTGCCTACTCGGATCTTCTCCCATCGAGCCTGCCCCCACCAACTCCCCAGCCCCAGATCCACATGTGGCCGGATGGAAGGGAAGCAAGAAAGCCCAGTGCTGGACCAGGAGCATTTCGGAGAGAGGGTGGGAGGCCAGTAGTCTGGGGTCCTGGGGAGGTCCAACTGGCCTGGCCTCTGGTTCCCACCTGCACTCTGAGCTCGGACAGGCTGGAACCAGCCGGCATCACTGGGGCACGCCACGGGCCAGGCCCCAGGTGAGGTATTGGCTGGGTCCTTTGCTTTTCAACCAAGTCAGGCACATGCCCCTGGCATCTTCCAAGGCCCCGCAAGGTGTGGCAGGGCAGGGGGGAGGGGCCGGCCCCAATCTCCAGGGGCAACTCCAGTGGAGAAGAGACCCCGGGTGTCCCAGGCCCGGCCCCCGCCCCACGCCTGCCCTGACCCACTTTCTCCTCCCTCGGGGCTGGCTGCCAGCCTTCCCCTGGGGCCCAGAGGCAAAGCCTGAGCCCGAAGCCCAGAGGCAGGACGCCGAGGCTCCTGGCTCCACCCCACGCCCATGCCCCAGTTTCTCTGGCCACCCAGAAAGGAGGGGGCAGCCGCCTGGCCACCCTCCCAGGGAGGGAGAGAAAGTGGTGGCACACACAGGGAGGTGGCGGCCAGGCAGGTGCCGTCACGGGGCCTCGTGGGGCCACCCTCCCTCCCACTCCCACGCAGGCTCAGCCCTGCCGCCGCCGAGACTGGCAGACTGGGGGTTGGGGGGTGGCACTGCCCCCTCCCACGGGCAAAGGCAAGAGGACAGGGCAGCAGAGCAGACCTCATGCCCTGCACAGCCCAGGAAGGGGACAGACTCTGTCCATCCTTTGAGCCGCCGAGGGGAGCAGACAGGACGAGGCCATCTCCCTTGGCCCAGGGAGAGGCGACACTGGGGGCTGCGTCTCGGGTTCCCCTCGGCCACAGGCCCTGCCCTCCCGGGACAAGCGAACAGGCAAAGGAGGTCGAATCCAGGGGCTCCCGTGAGCTCCCCAGCCTCAGGAAGGAGAGTGATGCCCAGAAATAAGTCCCCCGAGTCCCACTCTAAGGTCACACAGTTTATCCCCCTCCGGTAACACTCAGCCAGGCCTGGTGCCAGGTGCACGGCGGCAAAGCCCACTCCCCCGGAGACCTGAGCTCTGGGCCCTTCAGAAAGAGGATGTGTGGGGGAAGGGGAGGCTCTGCGGGCTAGGGCTGACCGCTCTCGTCCTTGTCACACCTGTTGTGTCCAGCCCTGTGGTCCTAGCCCCTGATGCCACCCTGAGCTCTGGGCAGACCGTATGTTGGGCACCTCAAAGGGGGAGAGAGTATATCCTTGGCCCTGGGCAGCTGAGACTCCTAGCGGGAGAGCCAGGACAACTCAGGGATGAGTGACCCCACAGTACCCCCAGAGAGGCTCCATGGCTTTCAGATGAGGTTCCCGCCTCTGGCCTCGCCTGAGCTCCCCTCTTTCCCTGACAGAGGAGGCGGCATCTCCCCTGCTGGGGGCAGTGGGAAGGCCAGGTGCTGGCCCCTCTCCCCTCCTCCGGTCCGGCACCCTCAGCTGCCCTGGCGGAGGCCTCAAGGGGGAACCCAGACCCTCGCATCAGGCAAGGCCAAGCAGTGCTGTCAGCTGTCCTAGAGGACTTTAGCCGGGCCAGAGCGATAGCACAGCAGATAGGGCCTTTGCCTTGCATGCGGTCAACCAACGTTCCATCCCCAGCATCCCACTGCCAGGAGTAATTCCTGAGTACAGAGCCAGGAGTAACCCCTGAGCATTGCTGGGTGTGACCCAAAAAAGAAAAAAAAGAGAACTTTTAGCCTGTCACTGTAACAGCATAGAACCCCCACCCAGAAATACCCCTGTCTAATGGGGCCGGAGCGATAGCCCAGCGGGTAGGGCGTTTGCCTTGCATGCGGCCGGCCCATACCGGCCTGGGTTCGATCCCCGGCATCCCATATGGTCCCCCGAGCACCACCAGGAGTGGTTCCTGAGTGCAGAGCCAGGAGTAACCCCCTGAGCATTGCCGGGTGTGACCCAAAAAAGCAAAAAAAAAAAAAATCAAAAAAAAAGAAAAGAAATACCCTGTCTAAGCCACCAGCACAGCCCAGGGAAACTTCCATTCTGGGGTCCAGGGTGAGACCCCAGGCCTTGAGGGTGGTACACAGGAGAGCAGTTGGCACTCTGAATGGCCGCAATGCCCACTCCAGAGCACTGGAGGGAACGGGAACAAGAGCTGGTTAGAACCCCACACCTGCCCGTTGTTGGGTAAGAGGAGATCCACCCGACGTGGAGACCCAAGAAAGCAGTGCAGGAGGCCCCTCCAGCCACATCACCCACTGCTCTGTGTCGGCCTGGCCAGGAGGACCAGAGAGGACGCATCAGGCAAAGCTGGCTCAGGAGGGAGTCCCGCCATCTCCAGCTGGCACTGGACCCTGCCTGGAGCGCGTGCCCAGGGTATGCCATGCAGCTACAGCAAAGAGAAGATGCACATCCATGATCCAAACAAACAGCACCGGGGCCGGAGCGATAGCACAGCGGGGAGGGCGTTTGCTTTGCACGCAGCTGACAGATTCAATCCCCGCATCCCATATTGTCTTCCGAGCACTTCCAGGAGTTAATTCCTGAGTGCAGAGCCAGGAATTAACCCGAGCTTTGCCGGCTGTCACCCCTCCCTCCCCCCCCCAAACAGCACCAAGTCTGTCAATGATAGCAGCTTTCTACCTCCTCGAGTCCGCAGGCCCCCTACACATCACCAGTACTGGGGCCTCATAGAGGAAAGCAAAGTTCTAGCAAACTGACAGTGGGAATGAGCTGGAGCCCCCAGGAGGCTGCTTCAGGACCGTTCTCAGACAGGTTTTGGTCTCTGATTCCCCCAACCTCTAAAACACATGTGTCCAGGGCCTGGGCCAGGAGGTAGGGTGCCTGCCTTGCACGTGGCCGACCCAGGTTCGATCCCCAACATCCCATATGGTCCCCCAAGCACCGCCAGGAGTAATTCCTGAGTGCAGAGCCAGGACTAACCCCTGAG